>CP130732.1:23466450-23665774 GCA_030553155.1 Nippostrongylus brasiliensis
TCTTCAGATGCTCTGCGAGGTTATCTATAATTTGACTCCCTACCCACCGTTACCTTAAAATTTTACAGTGAAGGGTAGGGCATCTTCAATGATCTTTTTCTCTAGCTTTTTCCCCCTGTGGCTCTTTGCGTCATCAGCATCAACGTAGTCCAGTTTATGACCGAGTCGCTCCATAAATGCCTCGACCACGCAAAAAGTTCACGAGGAGGCGCCGAGTGGAATATCAGCCCTACCAGCGATGTCCCTCGCAGTGTTTTTTGGTCCTTATGGAACCGAAGGAATGTACCCAGACGCCTTTATGATTGCATTTTTCATGCTTGAGATGCTCTTCTTCGTTGCCTACTATGCTGCAAACCGTAATTCTCATAATTTCCACTGATGACACAGAACGCGTTTTTCGTTGACCTTGACTCCTCATTTACCTTCTTTTCTCATAAATTAGATCACTCTGTGACCGTGTGGGAAAAAAAGGTTATGGAAAGCCTCATTTTTCCATTCGTGTTGAGTTTGAGTTTCACAGTACCGGACATAGCTTTTGATCACTTCCCGGAAGAACCGCTCAGGACCGTCCCAAAGCGGCTTTTCTCAATAACTTTGTTGAAACTTAATTATTTGTAAAAATATGCATATTATATTTCGAGCCCTATCGTTCATACAAATACCCATACCTGAAAATTTTTCAAAATATCGATTTTTTTGCGGCGTATGTCCAAAGCCTCGTCGTTGACCCAACAAATGTCAACGAGAAGGCCAACGGGAGGCCGCCGCGTGGTAGCTCCTTCGAGCCCCCTCAAATCTCGCCTGGTCGGTCCCCCTGGGGCTGGTCGGGCCCTCAACGAGGCCGACTAGGCGAGAAGATTAATCGGTAGTGAGGTCAAGCGAGGAACCGAAACGGCAACGGGATCCGAAATTTTGCATCAAAAAATCGTGAAACAATTTTTGATTTGGGAAAAGTGTACATGGATGGATAGAACTCGAGCTCTGAGCTCAAATATATGTATGTTTTTACAAATAATTGAGTTTTTGAGTTTCAACAACGTTATTTCAAAAAAAGCCGCTTTGGAGCGGTTTTTGCCGGCTTAAGCGGCTTTTCGATCAAAAGATACGTCCGGATCAATCTCATGTTTGCATTCGTATTGAGTTTCGATTTTAGTTCTTCAGCTTTGTTCTTCAGCTTTTGTGCATGTCTTTGGACGTAGATAATGAATAAACAAATATTCGTCCAATTCCAGTTCAAATAAATACCGTTTAGATAACATTTATCTACTCTTCCAGGGAATTTCAACTGTGGAATCAGTCTGCGAACCCGTTTGCAACATCTACGACTACGGCTCCCTGTGGACACTGTTTCGGTACGTTCCTTTCCTATAAAAAAACATCATTTTTTTTATTTTATCGTTTTATTATCATTTTAGTTTTTCGATTCTGGAGCTTAAACTTTCATAGAATCTACAATTTCGATTGCCTGTCAACCTTCGAATGATACAGTTGTTTTCGCTTCAGTGTTGTAGGTACTTCTCTAGAATGAACTTCTTTTCTTCAAAACATCGTTAGTTCTTTCTTAGCGATAACGTAGACGGAAGTTCTTTTGCGGCCATTTGTGTTACGAAGAATCCGTAATTAGAGAGTGAGAATGCATATCAACCACTACGATTTTTCTTCTATGCTACAATTGATTTTTTGAGGTTCGCTTATAATTTGTCGCTGACGATACAAAAGCATTCAAACTTGGTCTTTTCGAATTCATCATTTACTTGTCATAATGGCTCTGATCAAATTTGCATAGAGCCGCAATTGTACACTAATTCTTTGCGCCGCCCATAATTTAAGCGACTGCCGTGCCAGTCTTATTCGTTAAACAAAAGTTGACCTGGAATTCTTTGTTTTGTACTGTTTCCCCAGAGACTCGTGAGGGCGGTTGCTTAGCGTCAGTCGTCCAGGACCTCCGATGTCATTATCTCTTGTACATCTCGTCTCGGTACTTGTTGAGCTACATTAATATCAACATTTTTGTTTTAGCGGCTATTTTGGGTTCCCGATTAGCAAGAAAACGCTCTTGCTTCAAAACCGGAGAAGCTTTGTGTTTTTGAAAATTTTCTTTCAGAACCTCACTACATATCTCACCAGTGTGAACAAGCTACGCTGAACATTGCTCTATAACTTGATTTGCGACGAGAATCGCATTCTTTTCAGAGCCCTGCCTGTGTAGGACATAGGACTCTAATTGTAAGGCGCAGGTCGATTCAGTGCGAACTGTGGAATGGGGGAGATGGTCTGGTAGTCGAGCCTAATTCACTTCTTCGTGTGCTGCTCGCCTCCTTCTTCCGTGTTATCGACTCAAGCCTTTGGTTAAACTTTTCAGTTCCCAGGCTAAGTACACATAAACAGCTAAGGCAATTGAATACGGTGCGATGAATGTGAATGCGACTTCAGAGACTGGGGAACGGTGGTCGCATACCGCAAGGCTAGGGGCAACAGCGGCATCAAGTAGGGAAAACGTTCGGCTGATAAAAAAGTGATGGTTTCGAGTGATAAGCTCACCTGAGGCTTCGCCCGAAGTCGTATGTCTGAAGCTGTGAATTACGACCAGAGGTGTCGGTCGACGTTCACTCAGGCTATGTTCAGCTACAGTCACGCGTTTCTCTTGATGGACATGCTGTAGCAAGTTCTTCTAAGATGAGATGACCTTCTTGGTCTGGTTTGAAGGACGAAGGCGCCAAACATTGGCCTTTTGGAGGATGTGATCCTCTTTGTAGGTCTTCTCTTATGATTGCTCCAGTGGTTATAATTATTGATCAAGCTCCGGGTAAAATGCGTTGGCCTCTTCGCCTCTTCGTCTTTAACCCATAACGTACCGAGGCCAAGCTGACAAATCTTGTTATCTGACCGCGTAGTCGTTACGTAAACTCAAATGTTGCCTAATCAGACTATGCCTTCTTTAGCCATAAACGACCAATTCGGGACGATCATCAAACGGCCAACATTACTTTTTAATGGATTTACCAGTATCTTTGCGAGTCTTCTAATGTATCCCCCTGCATTCGTCTCTCTAGTCACTGATTGGTTCTGGTGGTGGTTTTTCTAGTGGTTTTTTACAGCGGTTAAAAATACGGAACAAAGCACTTCTTCCCTATTTAAAGCGGTGATATTTCATTCATGAACGCATTCATCAATTTTGATATAACACGAAACTATTCTGCTATTTGCCTAGTTTATTGACTTAGATATTTGAAGTTCCATCGCCTTCTTCCGATATTTCTATTTCACTTCCAATCCAATCCAAAATCCAAAACCGAAATCCAACTATCTAAGGCTTTCATCAATGACTAAAAGGTCTGTGTGATAGAATCGCACCTTGTTTCACTGTACAGGCGGCACAAATTTGTTCTCGTTTTGATGACGCGCAGGTACGAAGATGTGAAAGAAGCTCAACCAGCGTATTTTCAAGGTTTCTTCCCGCGAAACGACAAATAGCCCATTCGCACCATCTCACACTGTCATTTTCATTTCCGGTTACCCTTTTTTCATAATCGCGGTTCTGCGGTTCCTCGCAAGAACGGTCACACATAAACCAGCTTCATCGCTGTGCATTTACGAAGATTCTGAATAAAGATGCAAGGGGAATCTCTCTGAAATTATTCTCTTCTCTTGCTTTTCCCACTCGGAGCAATTCGTTTTTGTTGCGATGCGTTTTCTTGATCGCTTACTTTACCTAACCTTTCGCATGCATGTACTCCAAGAATCGTTTTCAACGCGCAATTGAATTACTTGTTCCTTATCAAGCGCTTAGTTGAAGGCCTTACTACGGTGCGCTACTTGTGCGGTTTACTTCTGCTTCGGTTTATTGTTCACGTTAGTCTACACTGTCTGATCTCATATGACTGAAGCAACACGAAAACAGATTGCCGTGGGTTCTCAAAAAAACCGACCTACCTCCGCTATTAATGAATCCTAAATTTCAACTGACTATAGCTATGACGTATATATTTGGAGATGCTAGGTTATTCGCAAAACGCAGACATCGGACGGGAATTGAACCCACGAATTGAATCGGTAGCACAGTGGTGCAGTCTGCCGGAAACAGAAAGACGCGGGTTCAATTTCCGTTCGACGTCAGCGTTTTGCCAAAAACCTAGTATCTCCAACCAAATGTATAAGTCATTCAACTAGTTCTCGTCTGTAAACCGCTAAACAAAAAGCGGCAAATAGCAGAAAAGTTTCGTGTTATAACTATGACGATTATTGTGAAATGCCAGCTAACGATTTCATCAGAGGTATTATAGAGCGTGTAGCAGATCCTATTTATTGCGTCTACAGTGCTCAATGAGACAGACAGACAGACAGACAGACATGATCCCTAAGGCCCCTGTTAGGCCCCTGTTGTACACCTGTTCCCCGTCGCCGATCGCCGGCGATAAGGGAACGCAACTCGTAAGGATCGTGCCGACAACCGCTCAAAATGCCGCTGCGAGTGGCAGCCTCGGGACGAGATGGCTTGACGGCTACACCACCCTCCGGCGACGATCGTCGACCGGACCTTGTTATAATGCACCCGTCAGCGGTCGCCGACGGTCCGCTACGATTGGCGACGGCCAGCGATGAGATCCCATCGCCGACCGTCGCTAGCTGTCGCAGCGCTCTGCACAACGACGCGCGGCGACTGGCATTAACCCATTGACGACCGCGCGCTAACTGCGTGTCTAGCGCAGGGGACCGCGCGCACATGCGACGCGCGGCGATGATCATAAAAACAATTTTTCTGGTAATCATTAGGAGTAGACGATTTTAACCTTTTTTGATTGGGTCGTTCACTTGATGAATATTTGATAAAACGGAAAATATAGAATTTTTTGGCATTTGCTTTCCATTTTTGCATGTTTGATTTCCCTACTGTACTTTTTTGGTCTTTCTCCCTGTTTTAGGCATGGGTTAACTATTGGTGGAAAATTTTTTTTATGTTCCATTTTTGCATGTTTGGACTTTTTTGGTCTCTGTTTTAGGCAGGTTTTTGTTGTTTTGAGTTTCTGTTTCTTTTTCTTCTTATCTAAATTGTTAAAAGATAAAAAAGAATAAAAGTTTAGAGTTCAATCACGAGAGTAATAAATAGTGCAATTTGATCTGAATATTTCTATTCAATTTGAATTTGAATTTAAAATTTCAAGTTCACTTTTCTCTCTGAATTTCAATCCAGAATAAAAAATTAAAGAAAATTAGAACATAGACAAGTTCCAATCTGAAATACTGCCTGATTTAATTTGAATTTTTCATCTATTTATTTATTGAATTCAACCGAAAAGAAGGAAGAGGCGGAAACTCAAAACAACAAAGGAGAGCTTCAAAATAACATAATGCTAGACATCGACATAAAGCAGGAGCAAATCCGAAAAGAGCACGTTAAAAGGATCAGATCTACAAATATTATCAGAATCCAGCGGGCTCTTTGAGGAACCTCCCTGCCTCTCAGCGCAAAAGCAGTTAGAAAAAAGTGTTTCCAGCGTTTGATGCTTACAGAATACGGAAGCCATATCAGTCGCTCACACTTCTAGTCGAAGTTGTCCCTCCATTTTCGTCCCATTCGAACGACGGCGCTCACCAACACACAGCATCTCAGATTTTATTAGGGTTTCCTAATGTCTACGTTAATGAAAGTGTGACTGCAGGAAAAAGAAAAAGAGATCACGCCATGAGGCAGGAAGTGGAAAGTCGCGATAAGCCTGAAAGGGGATGGGTGGTTGACAGAGGCCAGATAAGACATGCATGTTTCAGAACTTAGTACTGGAGAACTGCCATCCCTTGTGCTTCCTTTGTGTTGCTCCTATCATGCTTGAAAGTGACCACGACCTAACCGACCTGCTTATTAACTTTGAGAGAGGGAGGAGGGGGAAGGAGAGAAGCTGTTTTGCTTGGCGATGTTAATGTGAAAATTGGTTTTCCTTCATCTTCACCTATCTGTGGAAAGTTGTCGCACTTTGCAAACTTCTTTACCATTTCCGGAATTCGACCAAATCGCTGACATCCCCGACGACAGTTTTTGACCATTTACTTTTGCATTGTATGCCGATACATTTATTAAATGAGTAGGCAGGCAACCATGAAAAAAGAAGCGTGGGATATTAGCAGCAGATATTTGTAGTCGTTACTAAAATAAACATGGAAATGCAAAAACCGCTCAATGAAATCGATAAATCATTGGAACGAATAAGGGAAACACTGAGAGAGTCAGAGAACACGTACTTGCATAAAATCCAGTGGAATGGAGTTTTATGTGAGTGAATCATAGAGGATCGCTTACAAGTCCTTGAAGCTAAGCTAATCCACTTGGGACTTATCATTTTCTGTTAGTCCTCGAATTGTGATCACAGAGCTATTGATGCGCCATGTCAGGTGGAGCTCAGTTTTTTTTCCCTCGTGTTCACAGTTCTCAAACAGGAGGTTTTACGGTTTGAACTCCTTTGTAGCATTTAAGACTCATGAAACCAACATAGATCCCACGTTCGACTATCACGAAATCTCAGCATAGTAGTCAGCATTTGTAGTCGACACACTCGATGATTCAGCATTTCGGCAAGTGCTATTTCTGTGGACTAGTCAACGATTGGAACTCAGAAATTCTGTGCTGGACTAGGCCCTATGATGTACATGAGTAATCTCCCCTAGAATGCTGCAACAACTGCCTGAAGTTTCAGCGTTATAAAATCAGCAGTTATCATGTACTGTCCAAGGGTAGGCTCTCTCTTTTTCAGTTCACTTCACTTCGATTTGAACGGCCTCATTTTTCACCTGCTTAACTTCTCCTTTTGTTAAGCTTCTTACATCTAAAAATAGTTGAATAGATGTTAGAGCTTCCATGGTAGCCAGAACTGCCTAGGTGTGGAAATGTAATTGAATATGAGCTACATACATACACTGTGTCCAAAAAGGATAGGGACACTCAAAAATTTCTTGTTCCATTAATTCTTGGTCCTGATATATACCAACAAATTCAGCAGGACAATAACATAGGACTGTGATATTTGAGCTTCTGATTTCCAAAGGGTCTGTTAGCGCATTAGTGTCACTATGGTTATCAGTATTAGTATTATTATTTCTTTCTTTTAGTCCTTATGTCTTTCAAGGTTTTAAGGTGGAGTCCTTATAAAGAGAATTGATAGTTCGACGTTCCCGTCATTTTCAGTGTTCGATTAGAATTGAACCCAAAGTCCGAAACATTGTTTTACAACAACATCCCACAAAAATAATTGCTACCGCCACTTCCAAAATTCAAAAAAGAGAGAAGTTGGGAAATATTAAAAAATTATACCCGCTATTATTTCACCTTCTATAATTTCAATTATTGTTGGGCGCAATTAGTCCCTCGTTGTCCTCAACTTCATAAAAATATTTCATATTCATTTGTTTATTTCCAGGTTCGATCTTCTTTGAACCTCGGCATTGATGTCAGTATTTTGGTGTTGAGAAGGTTTGTATGCCTTGCCGAGGTTGTTAGGTCGTTAATAAATAATTCCACCTATCAACCTCGGCAAGGCATACTAACATACTAACCCAGAATTTGGTTATTTGTTTATTTGTTTGCACCGGTATTCGTCAGTCAGCCATAGTATGATTACAGGCTGATGGAATGACGTGATCCAGATCAAGATGGCTTTCGCCCCATTTGGGACCGTCAAAATCATCCCAGCGTCGGCGTTTCGCGATCAGCAGATTTGGGATGAACTCTGCTATCCACAGGTGCGATCGAGTCTTTTGTTTCCGGTCTTTCTAGGCATCATCACAACATGGAAATCCTTGCTCCTGGGAATTTTGTAAAGCATTTTTTCGAACTCTTCAATACGTGACACCCTCAATGTCGCTCGCTACAATCCCGTCACAAATCAACTTATGAAGTTTTTTTTCTGTAATAATAGTTGTTGTAGGATTGCTTTATCTCTTTACTCTGCCCACTCACATTTACCCACTCATATCCTCTTCATCCTGCTGTATACATAGTGTGCTGCTTAGGTTGACGGAAAAATAGAAAGAAAAAAAAAGTCGGCACGCGAGGAAAAATAAAAGGAAATGTGCATTTTCAGTGCATCGCGTGGCCAGCTTTCCTTTTCATTTTTCCATCTCTTCTTTTAGATCATCTCTGGCAGCAAAGACTAGTTTAAAAATGTAGGGAATCTAATGTCAGGTCTATTAGATATAATTAATCTTTTTTGAAATAATCCCTCCCTATATGGCTTCAACGCATTTCGCAGCTTCAACATATTTCGCAAAGTCTCATTCCCACTCGGAAATCTTACCGGTAGGTCTGTTTTTCTGAAGGGCAGCAATGCCTGATTGTCAGTCGTATCCACTTCATGACGAGCGATCAGCGCCGTATATAGTCCATTAGGCCCACTAATGTGCCTTTAATCGTCTCACATTGAAGCTGTCGATAAAACGTGGTTGAGAAGAATCGTCACAATGTTCTTATCCGCGACTGTCAAAACCCCATTAGCTCAATACCAGTCGAGCGATCAGGCTAACAGTGTGACTTGTCTTCGCCTTCTATTAATGTATTACGGTGACTACGTAGAGCTATTCACAACTTTCTTGCTTTTAGAGAGATCAGCTAACGTATCATATCGGATCACTACACATCTGATTTCCGATCATTCCTCCATTCATTCCCATTCTCTCGTTTAGGACTCTGAATTTTAACAAAACCAATATTTCTCCAGGCCGTGTAGCTAGAATCACCACTTCCTTACTTTCTAGTCGCCAAGCTTTACTGCCGGTCCCCTGCTGTTCCTCCATTTAAAATCCCACAAATGGTAGAATCAAAAATGAAAATATCGAGCGACTCGGTTCTTGAATGTTTAAAGCATCGACATTATCGTAGCTCACAGAGTGGTCGATTATTGGTCGACATTGCTCTATCAATCACTGTGCTAATCCACGCTGCATCGCGGAAATTGCATCTCATGCCTATTCGGGTGTTCTAAACAGCAACACCCGTTCAAGGCGATGGCCTTCGAATTCGTGGTATAGCCGTCGGCATCAGGGGCAGAGCCGGTTGGATTTTCAGCTGAGAAGCAGTATTTCCCGAAAATCTAGCCGAAAGAGAGCCGAAATAGCGCGTAAACCGTGATTCATCAATGCGGAGGGTTTATTTAGGGTTTGACTTCGCTACTACTTCGATGCGCCAGTGAGGTGGGTAAGACCACGTAAAACCGCGAGTTTACCCTGATCAAACCCCACCGTGGGTTGAAGAGTTGGACGTTACTTCTTGGACGTTCTGGGAAAGGCATTATGCAGTGGTCAGATGCTTCAGTTCCATTCGCAAAATCAAGAGATCGGTCTTCGCTCAGGCTAACCGAGACCTCCAGCTTTCTGGGGTCATGACTCGAACAGCGGTTGACATCAAGAAGTCATGCTGAGCAGAGTCTACGGTTGTGGATGAAAGGCAATTGCGTTGGTGCGCCTTTAAGGAAGTGATTAGTATCTACACACTACTTTCTGCTATAGAATGGGCGTGCATCAGTGTTAAGATCAGCGCTACTGACATCCGCATGGTAGAGTGGTCGATCGTAGCCAGGCTAACCGAGGCTTCCATCCCTCATGGGTCGGGTAGATTGGTACCAGACTTGTCTAAATGGCTAAAGACACTGACTTGGTCTAGTGGCTGGCTCCCACAAGCCATTGTATAGGCCAAGTACGCATTCATCATGCCTCTACGATTCTGAATGGAATACGAATGCGACGGCACGTCCTAAGAGGACTGATTAACGCGGGAACATTTACCTTTTCCTTGCCAACTTTAAGCTTTTGGAACCATGCGCCAACTTTTGGCAGACGGTCCGTCACGCAAGCAGCCAACTTCACCCTTGTCTGTGTGTGGGGTGATGAGTGGCCGTAAGCGGTGGCGGGCCTTCCGCTGACGAGGGCGCGACAAGGTCGTCTGGGGCAGATAGTACAGACGCAATTTGTCTCCGGTGAGTTGCGCGGCGCACGCCTCTCAGTCTCCCTCCTTTTCCGCACAACCGCTCGACCGACATTTTTTTGCCTTCAGTGTTGCATACCAGTTCAACATAGGCTTTTAAGGTTTTTAAGCTGTCGACGGGAGCTCTTTAATTCTTTGTTGCAAGCAGAACTCCGTAGAAGTTGTGCTGTAAATACGTGACACCGCTTATTCAATACCTGTTTTACTTTCCAAGATGTCCAATTACCAGCTTCAGTTGGTTTTCACCCTAAGTATGTTTTTACCTTTCACCTTCTATTTTTACTGGTTTATTCTATGATTTTCTATGGTGTTTCAATATAATTTGACTCGCTTTCGTTCCTTAATCTTTATGACGCCGTTGTCAAAGTTTGAACTTTCATCACTGAAGTTACCAACTGTAGGTGGAAAGGCCCGCTCATACATACATGAAGCCAGTTCTGCTTTCTAAAAACGAAATTTTTGTCTTGTAAATGAACAACAGTTATCAATAATATTAGTGAACAACGTCTGTCTAACAGAGTTTCGTGGATTGGCTTTGATGGGTCAGAACTGTTCATGGAATTGGGAATTCCAATGAATTTTTTGATTTTTGAAATTTTTTGATTGTACTTTAGCGATTTATCAGAGAATTCAATGGTTTCTTGCTGTTCCAGAGGGTGATCTAGGTCGTAATCATTGTTGTTTCCAAAAAGGGTCCGGACGGGCACTAGTTGAAGGATCCAAAAACATATGATTAGCCTACCTGGTCACAAAATTTTCTTTGAAATTTTGCCTAAGTGGAGCCCATCACAAATACGACGAATCTGACAACCGTTTCGGATGGTTAAGGTGAATTCGAGAAATACAAGTGAGGCAGCTGAACAAAGGAAACGATGGCCAACGTTGAAGCTCCGAGTAGTGCGGTTACTTGCTGCACTCACCATGAATATGACCTTTGGAGCCTTTTGATTTTTTGTTCCGAGAATTTGTTGTTTACCTTTACCTTATTATCTCAACACTCATGTAATAAGCACATGCCCGAAGAAACTCCAGCTGGTATGACCGATGACCAGCATAAAAGCCTCAATATCACCTAGCTGAGGTCTCGTCAAAAAAATTACCCAACCTCAAGTGGTCGAAAATTTCAGCTGCCGCAGATGTGAAGAGAAGCGCTCACAGATAGTGAATCAGTGTTGGAATTAATGGAGTAATAACGAGGTAATTTGCATGGATCTCGCGGTCGCTCGGGCCGGTGGTCGCCGGTCGCTCGCACCCCCAGCCGAGCGACCGGCGCAGGCTGCCCATAATTGCCGCCGACACGCCTGGATTCACGACCCTCACACCACCGACCGACCGATCCTCTCTCAGACACTTTCCACCTCGCGATCGTCCCCATTGCCGACGGCTGTTCTCCATCTTCCCTCCTCGTCATCCTTTTCCTTTAATCACAATAATTACTTATTGAGTAGTTCTATCCTCTTGGACACTCCACAATCG
Source organism: Nippostrongylus brasiliensis (assembly GCA_030553155.1). NCBI lineage: Eukaryota > Metazoa > Nematoda > Chromadorea > Rhabditida > Heligmosomidae > Nippostrongylus > Nippostrongylus brasiliensis. The sequence goes on from CP130732.1 coordinate 23,477,891, forward strand.
AGTTTATTGGGTCTCACTTTGGTGCTAAACGAATTAGTCCATACCCGCTGCTGACGATTCTCTCCTGCGAGCTTGCATGTGATCGTCTTGGATTCTGCAGTGTTTGCCTCAAGATGCCCTAGCTCCTGGGTTTCATAGGGGTCAGCTCAACTAGTAGGACAAAAATGCGTGGAAAAATCGCAGTAGAACCAGACGGCCAGAAGTCAGATTCCGCAATTTTTGAGTGGTTTGGCCCGTCGGAACTGGTCCATCCCTATCGTTGTAAAGAAGGAAATTAGTCTGCGTGTCCGCTCAGTTCATGCTTCTACGCCTGCCTTCGAAATTGGTCGGAAGCGATCACAAAAATTACAAAGGACTTTCTGTGAAGATCCACTTTTAATTTATTTCGAGAGTTGAGCTATTTGAAAATTTCAAATAATTCTCTCCTGCTTCTCTCCTTGCGTTTGAAAACACCCAGGGATGGGGCAGGCCGTTTGAGGTACAGCTAATTACAAGGCGGACAGAAATTGTGTAAACCATGAAAAGTGATCACAATTTTCATATTTTTTACTTATTTAATTTATTGAGACAGTTTTTCAGTGAACTTTTCATTCATATTCAGTCCATAACATTTCACCATTACCGAGGTGGCTGTCGTCAGTCAGTTCATTATCAACGTCACATTAATTTGGCAGTCAATGCTCTTTTTAATGGTCACATACTATTCTTGATGTATTGACAGTCCACCTACATCCATTTCTGCGTTTCTTTTGATTTTCCTCATTCCTTGTCATTCCTCTTTTTTTCTGTACTCGGTGTCCTCCTGAACGGCTCTTACTAGAGAATTCTTATCAGGCTCTTGATAGAGAAATATCAAGTCTCGATGAAGACGCGGAGTTACCCGATCCGGGTCTTGATCGAGACATCTAGACACCCTTCCCTTATTGTGCAATCGCGATTGAACTTGAGCAGATCTTCGCAATGCTCGCAATGCATCATACTCAAAATTTTCCTCGAAAAATCGATTTAACTAAACAGACATTCAAGTATTTTATTTAAAAAAAGTACCGCGATATTGTACAACAGTTAGCCACCCCGTGTTTTATGATCCTATGGAGCTCCCAGTTTTGCTTTTTTCTGAATATCTCAGCAGTATGAGAAGGGAAGTTGTTGAACCCAAGGTTTTTCAAGAGACGTGCTTTCAGTACGGACTAGGTATGAGCGTGAGATTTTGGTATTAATCACCGCAGCAATGCTGTTACTTTACACTTCGGCGAAGAGCACTCACCTTACTTTAATTTTTAGAACGGACACTGGTAGAGAACAACACAATTTATTTTTCAAATTACGACGATCTCACAACACGTGCAAAGGGGGGACAGAGAGCCTCCAACTATTCGGGAGAAGAAGTCTACTCAAAAACCTCAGACGGAGAACTTATCAGCAGAATTCTCCTGAGGTTCTTTCCAGAAAAACATGATCTGAACTTGTATGTAGGTGTCAGTGACACATTACTGCAAATTGACACTCACTGTAGCAAGAGAAAATTGGATAAACTGGCTTTTCTCGTTAACGAATAACTTTTTGCTTTAAAGCCTGTCTGCGAAAGTTGTATATCAAGGATGTATGTACCTCCATTTGATGTCGCATTCGAAGAATGCTAACTGCGTTAATTTCTCCAGGGTTCATGTTCGCTTTTTTCGTGGTGTATTGATCGGAATAGTTGCTTTCGCGAATTATTACGATTGTGAGAAGGCCTTCAGCTGCTCAGATTCAAGGATTCTGAATGTCGGATAACCTATATCTACAGTACCGGACGTGCCGCAACGATAAAACCTCGGAAGCTGCGCTTTTTGGCGCCGAAACGCGCCGTTTTGGAGTCCACGCGTGGTGACCTACACGAAGTCTACCACAACTTGTTCGTCCCGCATGGGATCGCTAAAGGGCGATGCTAACAGAGGCACGGCCGATCCTCGCACAGGTTAACCAAGCGCTCCACCCTTACGCGGATGGTTAAATTGGTACCAGATCAGTATGGGAAGGTAAAAATATTGACATTGTACGTCGACTGGCCTCACAAGTCATTGTATAGGCCAAATCTGCATTTATTATACCTCCAAGATTCGGAAAAAGGTACTGGTCAACTCCGATCCTTTACGTTTACCTTACTTTGAAGCCGTACCGTACGGTACTTGTTAGTTGTTCCCGAAGCTTCGTTGTGATGAGTGTAAAAACTTGACCAATATCTATTACCTTTACTAATGATTTCAAATCAACAAGAGCACCTTCGAGTCCCACAGATCTAGCACCCTGAATAATTAGGAAATATCCCGCTAGTGATTTTGAGGTGGGAGTAGACCCGAAGCTTATAAACCACCACTTTTTGTCGTTCGCCGAAAGCGCCGTAATTATCAGAACGTGATTGTTTTGACGATTTCATGTGATGTAATGCATTAGCGATTTATGGCCAACAACACGTCTGCATAATCGTTTAGTTGTTTCGTCGGTGAATTCTCGCCAGCTATGAGCTTGTTCTATAAACGCCTTAGCTCACATTTCCTGATAATGTTGTAGAGTTTTATAAAGAAAAGGTAAAAGGTGCTCTCCAAATTTTCTTATGTGGTGGAAGACAAATCGAAAACAAACCTGAAAGATTCAGGAACGACTGTCCCAGGAAGACGTTGAAAGTTGTAATTTTGTTGAATTAAATGGGTTGGGATGAGCTGGCTAAGGAAGGCTACGCACTCACGTTTTCCGACTTTTTTGAGTTTTCCAGGTCTATCATATCAAGTTCTAGTGTATGGTAGCCCTTCACTATTTTCCATGAATCGTTTCTCACTATTCTACGCCCTTTCGTGGATCTTGGTTGAAGAACAGGATCTCACGGTGCCGTGTGGCATCTTCGTCGATTGCCTTCCCCTGGTCAAAGTTCGATCATCGCGAAAAACACACTGGAGACTGGACGCCTTCCTAAACATTCCTTCTAGTAATCCTTGCCGCCATCCCAGGAGGACGTGCCCTTCGACAGCTGCGCACTTCGCACTCAACACAGCGTGTTCTTCGATTTGACCCCTTAGAGTGAATCGAACCCACATTGTTGCAGACTGTGGGATAGAGGATTTTTTCAATATAATAGGATTTCTATGCGAAGACATTTACCGATGTTTACTTTTCCTTTCCTTCGTGTCCGACATTCTCCGCCTACCCGTTTCTCCACAAACTCCTTTGAAACATCTTTTTTATCGCCTGAAGTTACTCAAAATTCATGTAATGTATGCATTAGCGATTTATGACCGACAACAGGTCTGCGTAATCGTTTAGTTGTTTCGTCGATGAATTGGCGCTCGCGCTCCAGCGCTCCATAACCCATTAAATAAATTCCTATAATTCTGAAAAAATCGTTGCGATGGAAATTCACGTGGATCGTGCAAAAGGTGCTTTCAAAACTACTATAGGGTGGTAAAAAAGTCTTGAGCCACTTTGCTTTGAAGTAATATAACTTTCGACTGTTGAGTGGTACCCATGACCTAACATATGGTAATTGTTAGCCATCTACGAACATCGATTCTATAGGTATAGATAGCCGAACCGTCTTCTTTAACATCACTTACGATGTCAATTCCACAAGAGCATATTTGAGCCCTCATCTGTAACGAACGGTGACACAGCACTGGAACGATGGAAACCGTTTGGAACATCATCGCTGTATTTGGAGAAGACAATACAACCTACAGTGCTGTTGAGCTCCGGTTTTCTCGCTTTGACGGGGACACATTGCCTTCGAAGTCAAGCCTTGGTTGGGATGCCCTTCAACGGTAGAAAATTCGACCGTTCTCGGAGATGTCGGAGCGGATCCACCAACAAGTACTCGCAGTCTTGCGGCGAGATCGTAACGTATCCACCCTGTTGTAACGCATCTCAGTTATGTTAAACTATTCAGTTAGACCGGAGTTATTCAGCTTTTGCTTACTCCGTTACTTCATGTTGCTTACCAAATGAACTACACGCACTAAACACGCCCTTCTGCCATGCTTTCTCTTAATGGAGCTATTATTTAAAATGTTTTTTGCAAGCGGTCCAGTATGGCTTGTTCTGAATCTGTCGTTGCTATACATGTAAAGTATTTTCAAGCTACATTCTACACGCTACGAAACGCTTTTTTTTCGGAAAGGATTGCCCTTTGCCCTACTGAAACGGCACTGAGGTTTTCCTTCAATTTTGTTTCCCCTTTACTTGCTGTAATCTGCAATTCAATTTATTGACAACTGCACCCTGAATGTGCTCTGGAGCGAGAAAGAAAAGCATGTGGATAAAAAAAGAGGATTTCCATAACTGTGGAAAAAACAAGGGAGGTGGCAAGTTCAGTCAAAAGGAAAGCATCAGCAAACAATTGTGGTGTTTCTGAATTTATGGCTCGTCATTAGAGAACTCATTCATGATTTCAAATGTATTTTTGAATTTACGCATACATCATATGTTCTTGATAAATATCGAGGGCAGACATTAATTTGGAAAAATTACAAATCTCCATATTCTGTTAAGTTTTCAGTTTGTTATTCTCAAGTATTTGTTATTCGCTTTCTGTTTACCACTGCTTCGACAGTATGACGTTTCGAAGTGTTGAACCGTCTTCTGGGTTGACACAGAGAACCCACAGTCGTCAGAAGGCAGAAAAGAAAAGAACTGAAATGAATGAACGGAAGCAGGAGAAATTTTGACGAAGTGTAAGAGAAATGGGAGAATTAATAGTGACGAGATCAGTTTCTTTCGAGCAAGCTCGAAGAATGTTAAAATCAGAAGGATACTCCCATTCATTCATGGGTTTCATATACGTTTGGCCTGGAGGATCCATCAAATCAACATTTGGTTCCTTTTGTGAACAACAACATCTTCATCGTCGGTACTATGGGAGCCTATCGCTTTCTGTGAACGATCCTATTCTTCCCTGAGCAGAAAAAAACAGCTTCCCCGCAAAGCTCCCTTGTCTCAATTTCTGGTGGAAAAGAGGGGCTCTAATTAGCAGACTCTAATCAGGTCTTGCTTCTGTTGGTACAGCCGCTTCGCGCTTTCGCCAATCGGATTACGGTACTGTTCAGGCCCAAACCGCCACACCACTTGCCGCATTGCCGGAAGCGCTCAAAACAAGATCTTGTCCCCAAAGTCGCTGCTAAGCTGTCAGAACTCGAGTCAGGACATTAAAGTTCGCATGAACCTTCTAAATAAGCGGTTCGTGGCTCATTTCATCGAGAACAGTTGCCATAATTTCATCTCACTTTCTCCTGGAACTGTTCCACTATACGCTTCAGCTGTTCAATGCAATAATTGAGCTGAGATGGATGGCAATGGATGTGGCTCTACCGCATGTAATGTACGGAAGTAGTAATGGAATAAAGTTTCCTCCACTCCTAATTTATTTCCAAACCTAGAGAATCACAGCTCAATCATTGTGGTGTTTGCCTTGTTACGGTACTTTCCCTACGCCCCTCTCCTCATCCCTCGCTACGTTTACATCCATCTTCATTGATTGTGTGACGGCATTCAAAATGGGAATGGGAGTGGTACATTTTCTCCTCTTTCATTCATAAATGACTCATGCAAAGTGCTCTGAAGGTAAAGATAAAGTGGTAGCGTTGATCACTCCACTAAGGACGTGTCGTTGGTGCCAATATTGATTTCCTTTAACATTCGTTGTTTATATTTATTTGTTGTTTGTTTTTCCTGATCGCTGAAGTCTAGCTCTTCTGAGCTACTCTGAATAGCGAAGAACTCGATATCATAATCAATGAATCACCCCTGTTTTCATGACCCTAGTCCCGTCACAAACTTCGTTGTTCGACGAATTCGTCCAGCCTATTGAATCATTCCCGGTTAGCCTTCGATGAGAGAAACTTCCACGTCTGGAATTATTCAAGTTCAATCTCTTTCGATCGTTAGCGCGAAGCTAGGAAGAAAAATTTAATTTGCAAAAGCGTCCGATTCGAAGTGGCTACGCGTGGATTTCTTCTATTGATACTAATCCGCATTATGACATTTGCAAGCTCATTTCGACCAGAAGTCGTTACGGTCTCACACTTGATGAACGGCTATTGGCGAGATTATAGTTCTAATGAAATGATGGTCGAAAAGTGGCAGCGGATCCTTCCAGTGCTATCAGAGGTGCGTGCCTAGGAAAAATAGATCGACTCATCTTCTTCTGAAAAGTGGGTTCACCCTGATAATCAGCTTGGGAAATGCATGTGCAATAGAAGTTACACCCATCTGCTCCTAAAATTTACTGTATTACATATCGGTCGATATGCTTTGCATTTCTGCCTGCATGTAGATACTGGTCTCCATTCTAACGTGAATTTAATATACATATAGCTGCATTTGTATCACTAATTCTTCGTACGTTTTTAACCCTTTTTGCAAGTTCAACGTTGTTCCGTTTGTTTCCTACCCCTGTTTCACTATCGCGCCTTCATATGGCGTAGAAATAAATAAATATGTTTCATATTTTGCGGTTATCTTTTGTGGACTATCTACGAGGCTGCATCTCTTTGTGGCGTGAGGCTGTGTTGTCGGTTCATCTGCTAGGCCATAGTCGGGAGTTCAAATCCTTCGTGGGGCACGATTTTCGGGTGAGAACGGACATCAGCAAATAATCAATAACTATAGCTATAACTCGCAAATAGAAAGCTGAAGTAGACCATTATTAGTATTGGACTGATTTAATCGTTCGCTCGTCGTCCAGAAATCTTTTCTTACATCCATTATGAACGGGGACTTATCAAATCAGTGGTGGTGACCATCGATCAGCTGAATGAGCTGGACTCTATTCCGATTTTGTCAGAATTCCAATCGTGTTTGAGAAACTGCTTAGGCATTGCTGTGGTTTTTCTCGAACCGGTTCTCGTCGCCCAGCATTTCGCTGATTTCCTTGCATATGGATCGCCATCCAGCTGCCTCCTCCTTCATGTAGTTAAGCGGATCTCATTAATAAGCACCGTGCTACCGCATTCCGATTTATGTCCTCATCATTCTTGAAACTTTTCAGTGTCATATTTCTCACTTTTTTCGACATTTCTTGGTCTCGGTCCTCGAAAACAGTTTTCCACTTTCAACAGATGTGATAACATACTGTTTACGCAACAGAATAGAAATATCTCACTTCTTATAGCATTTGCTTGGGTCTCAATTCGTGGGATCTTGGCCATTTTTCGGAGTTTCTCGAACTGCAGTGATGTATGTATGTACGAGCCATTTGAACTACCCACTCATTAGTAGTGACGTTTTCTTTTACTCTAGTTTATTTATACATATTTATTTGTAATTAAGTAGTGACTGTATGCCTAACCGTTTAATGAAATCTCACTTCATATAGAATGTGTATTCCAGTATAGTACGGATATCTTACGTGCTCGAATAGTAGTGATTAATGTTGGAATTCTACCCGTTTTCACATTTATTTTGCAACAATATCTTGTGTTCGCCTTAATTATTGATAGAAAATGGCCTTCTGTTCTTTACCTGAAAAAAAGGTAAGGTAAAATCGTGGGTGTTGATCTATCGCTGAGGACGAGCCGCCGCATTCGTGTTCTATTCAAATCGTAGAGGTACGGCCCTTATTACGCGTACTTGGCCCATATTATGAACTACAGGAGCCAGCCTCCGTAGAAAGCTAGTGTCTTTACCTCCCCAGACAGGTACAGATTTCCTGACAAGGAGATGATAAGCTTGATTAATCCTGGCGAGAATCGATCGCTGGTCAGAGCAGGTTGCACTAGCGCTTCCTACCACTGCATCATGCGCGACTACATGGAAAAGTAACGAGGTATATTAAAGGTAAAGATTCAGGTGCAATCCCTCCTGCGTGGTATTTGTCATTAAGGCGGCCGGTCAGAGTTTGTCGATATAGGCGTCCCATGAAGTTCAGTTTATCAGAACCGACCAACCTATTACTTATGCAGTCACACCAGGCCCATCTGTACCACTGAACAGCAAAGGTACATTCCATGACAATCCTATCCATCATGGAGATTCCAGCAAAATATTGAGCACATGGAGATAAAACGAGCTTTCACATGAGGTTGTTCTACAGTTACCTGGTCTATCACACCATTTTTACGAAAAAATAATTTGAACACGATGGTTACAAATTTTTTCCACTCATTCACCCCTCTCTTCAATAGAATGCAGCGATAGAAACATTGGAGAGCCAGAAAACAAGGAGACAGTCCGAAAAGTCAAAGTTTAGTTTGAGGAATTTGAGTTCAGACATGAGTTTTTGCCATAGTTATCTTGAAGGGTGTGTAGTTGTAGCACCGGGAAGGTAAATAAACCTGCTCGTGGAACTCTTGCCATCTGTTTGGCTTTTTTACTGTCTCGTACACTTTATAGGAACGTATAAACGCCACTCACACCGGGAAAGTGATGTTTCGCCTTACAACTCATTGAATTTTGTCGGTGCTCTTGCTGAAATCATATCAAGCTTTCTTCTTAACCAACGAGATTCGTGATAGTATTGACATTTTACGACTCTTTAGGGGAAACCAGCTGCGAAACAGTTATGGTCTCGAGAATTCGAAGTGACTAGATAATCACCTCAAGTCTGCGCTGTTTTGCTTCAAGTAGCAGCATGAAGCTCTTACGGAAAATGCAGTGTCGTTGATAGTAGTTTTCCTGGTCGCTTCCCATTACCGAAGGAAGCGAGTACGCCTAAATTTCGATGTGAATAAAGTTATCACAGCAATCCCCAAATGATATACCATGCGAATGGTATACCCAAAATAAAAATTTATTCAGGATTTATGCGGGGTTTATACGACAGTTCAAGCAGCTCAATAACGCGGAGGTGGTTCGGAGACTCCAAATGAGGCGCAAACTCTTATTCATCTACGTGGTATCTATCAAGGCCCAGAGTCATAAATGATAAACCAAAATGAACTTGAAGATACACCTCGAACCCTGAGGCGCTCTAGAGTTTAGTCGAGGTATAGTCGATGAGCTTCCGTTGCTGCTAGAATAATGTCTCCGAACGCTCGCTGCTGCGTTATATGCGGGATAAACTTCAATAAAACTGGCTTTTCGCGTTGATGAATCATGATTTGCAGGCCATTCAGGACATATTTTAGGGTTTGATTCGAGTGTACCTTTCACGAATCTGAGCCCCACATATTCTATCTGTCCTATCAATCTTCAGAGCGAAAAAAAGTAAAAACTGCGTTCAATAGGAAAAAGAGAACAAAACAGCCGGACATATGTAAAAGCGGAGACAGCTACCAGTCAGATAAGGACAAAATTGACAACACAGTGCTCGTTTTGTCCCCATCCTTTGACGGGCAAATAAAAAAGAAACACTCCAATACCGGGACCCCTCATCGTGGAAGTCATGGTCCAATTCCTACAATTCTATACTACTAGATACAGCGGTGTACTGAGAGGGGAGCACCATGAGCCGGTAACCCGTCCTCGTTCGTTCTCGCTGAAATCGCTTCCTTCACCCATTCCAAACAACACATTCCTCAGCGGCGACTACGTGCTAGCTTCTTGGGGGTGGTGGCTATTTGCCCTCAACGGGCCGACGTATTCGCCCGCGGCTCGTCGTTCTGTTTGTGTTCTTGCTAAGTTCTCAACAAGCGCACTTCACCGGCGTTGGCACACGCTCCACTCATTACACATATTATTAGCACATGTCTCGTGCAAACCATACGCCTTAAAGCACACCTCTATCATAAAATCACATTTTTGGTCTGAAAATGTGGCAGCATACGTATGTTCAAAGGTCAGTTCTAATGGTAGGAAGTTAGAAACGGCTACTTTCGCGTAGAATTAAGATTCGAAAAGACCGTCGATTCGTCTGAAGAACTAAGGTGTCTGTGTGTCAGTGTAACTGTACACCAAGAGTTTGAGTGAATGTTCGGGTCGTGTTTCGGGCTAAATCGCAGTGATCAAGAAGAAAACGTGATATGACGGCGTCATATCTGAACTATACAACGATATGAGAAAGAACGCATAATCCGGCCCTATCTCTTGATCTCTATCGAACTGAAGCTTCCCGGGCGGAGTGGCTTTTTTGCTAGAGTACGAAGCCTTGGAGAGCTAATTTGTCTACAAACTGATCAAAGAGCCTTTGATAAATGTCACCTTCAAATCAAATCTAAAGTGATGCATAGCAACTCGCATTACTCCACCCTGTTTGTTTTCACTTCATCTTTACTATACACTTCAATTCAAATCTTTTTCTAACCATTTCGAAGCTCATATTTTTGTTGAGCACGCTGACGGTCAACAGGTAAATAAGTAAATTCGAGCTGTTGTTGAAAGTCGTCGTTGTATGAGGTGTCCTGGTGCAGGTGTGAGATAATCGGCTTAGCTGTACGTGCGCGACAATGAGTAAGACGGACAAGGAACTGACTAGCTAATAATCGCCGCAGCCAAGCGGTCATTCACGTTAACGATAGTCATTCCCTTGATGGTATCGCTCAGGTAACTGGGAAACAGCTATATGTGGCAGTAGGACGAGAAAGTAGTATTTATTTGTGTCGTTCCATAAGCATACCCGAAGAAACGCCATCGGAAGAATTCTCCTAGTTCTCTATTCTTGATACATCGTTATCGTTGTATTGGTTGAAAACTAATTTCGTGGACTGCTTTGCAGTCGTTATTTCTAGCAAACACAACTTGCTTCAATGTTCACTTATTTCATTGCTTTTGTAAGCGTTTGATAGCGCATATAAAGTTGCTTTCAAAACCATCCATATACCCTGTTGCTTTTGTTTGATGGGAAAGTTTTCCGCTTGAAATGAAAACATCCAAAACCAACGTTTGCCAAGGTAGGTCGAAATGCACCTATGAAATCAATATCCTTCAAAAACTCAGCATTTCGTAGGAAATGGAGCGGGCAGCTACTTCAGAGTGGGGAATTACCTGTTCGTTTTGATGGTTCATATGTCACTTGGGTAACGCTCCTCTCTAGTTGATAATTAACACTTGAAGGTGCGCGAGAGTGCACAAAATCAGTATCCAACCTAATATGTGTAGCGACGAGCGGCCAACAAATTTTGATCCGTCTATTACACCATCGAAAGAATTCGGTTCTTTTTTGAAAGGTCTGGATACTCATTTCAAGGTGGAAGACATCTTCCACTTCTTTGTTCTTGAAGTAGAAGCTTGCACCAAAGTGCTCAAGAGGCTCGTTGGAGGCGAGAACCTTTTTTGTAACCAATTTATGGCCTTTTAATCCTGCTTTCCAATCTGCGTTATTTAGTTAGCTGGTCAAAATCTTCATTGCCTCGAACGATCGAGAACTTTTTCTATATCAGCTGAAGAACTATACAGCGTTTTTGAATGCTTGTGTTCCTGTTTTTTTAAACTCATTTTGGTGCTCCTCTGCGAGTTCTACATACTAGTTCTTTCGCCCATCGACGCAAAGCTAGTTGCCATTGTGGCAGGTAAAGTGCGAGTTTGTTGTTTGCCGATGTTCGGTTAAATGGGACCAGCCGAATTCTCCGGCTACACTTTGCCGGACAAGGGGCTTCGGCGTTTTGTATTTAATTATCAGAAGCGCTGCACTCGAGTGAAGTTTGCATACGCGCATTTCAACATGCAGCTCGCCTCCACTCACTCCACCTACGCACACATCAGCAACCGAACCCTCAACAACTTCCTCTCCACTGAACAATGATAACGTTTCTCAATACACTAATCACAATGCTGATATTCCACGACTTCTTATTATTCCTGCCTTTAACAAGTATAGCTATTTAAATTCGAGGTTATTGTCACATTGGTTTTGGTATTCCTACACCATCATTACTCGTCACATATACCATTTTCACTTTGATTTGAACGTTTTTCAAACCAAATTGGACGTTTTTCAAACCAGGTCGGACGTTTTTCAAATCAAGCAGGACGCTTTGTGTTCTCAGCGCCTACAGATATCAGGAGGCATGGTTTTCAAATTAAACATGACCTAAGGGTAAATTCCCAGACGGACTAAGCCATGTCTGAAGGTAGCTGGCTTTCTTCCTGGAACATTCCCTGACGCCATACAAGATATAATAAACAGAAACGAAGGATGTGAACGTCACAAGATGGGAACAGAACATGTCCGACGTGGTTTGAAAAGGTGCCCAATTTGATTTGAAAAACGTCCAACGTGATTTGACAAGTGTCCAATCCAAAGTGAAAATGATATATATCACTGAGCTGTACGCTCAAGGGTTCAAAATCGAGGTCTCCGTAAAGTTCGAGTGGTCAAAACGTTAGGCAATTAAGTAAAGAATTCCGCCTAATAAGCTAGAGAGGCAGAAGAAATTATTACTGCAAACCACTTTTTCAACCCTTCCTTTTCATTTATTCACGTCTGTAGCGTAATTACATCAATTAATTACAGCATAATTACACGTATTAATTCAACAACTCGAAAAATCTAAAATATTATTGTAGAGCTCGCGGGAATTTTCTTGTTCGCTAAAGCAACTGGCATACCATCATAGGTCAGCAGGCAGCATCAGATGAATGTCTCATGGCAGTGCCTGTGTTACCCCAAATTTTTTTTGCAGTTTGTTGTGGTTCGTGTTCGCTCGCACCCTTTAAGTCGTGCATTGGTACTTTCTGTTCGCTTTATTTATTTTGTTTACTCAGTACGTGTACCGGATCATCACATGGAGGTATTTTGGTTCGCATTAAAAATATCCTCAGATACAATGAATAAACGTTAATTAGGCAGAATATGATAAAAATGGGGACATTCTAGAGACATTCTGCAATCACACAGGACCCACGTTTTTTCTCCCTCGAAGTCAAAATATTGCTGAACTCACAACACTACTGAAGATGAAGACATTTCTTCCAACTCACGGCTTTTCCCTGGGAGAATTCGAGATTTTTTCTCTCGGTCCGTTTAGCAACGATGGAAACTCAAACTGTCATCACCATTTCAACCGGTACGGACAGGAATCATAATATCGATAAATCTGTATTTCTACGGCACAAGCTGAGTGCTGCTCTTGATATTTCGCCAGCGAACCCTGTCTAAACCCACTCTGTTGTTGCAGGAGCGAGTAGAATTTCATTTTCATCATCAAAGGAATATCTTGATGTCTCTCCTCTCAGGTCGTTCACTTTCTAATGAAAAATCGTACGAATAAAGTCACAATAGAAAAGTTCGTTTCGACCCCACCTCGTACGAGAAGACCATATAAGAACGTAAAGCCATTCCTTTGAAATAGCACCAAAGAGGGGTAGTTTTAAAGGATAAAATTAAAAGAAATGGTTGTGATTGGGTTGAACTCAACAACATCAAAAAAGTTCAGAAGATGTCAGTCCAGTAAATCGAGGCGATCAGAAAGAAAAAACCTTATTCTACTAAGCGTTCGTACTACGAAAAAAATGCAAACAGATTTTCACGGGCGGCTTTCATCAACGAGACTGCTTTGAATTTTCTAACCTAAGATTATTTACTCCATAAGTTCAATCTCTTCTCTCATATTCCACCACTCGAAAACCGGCCGGGAGTAGGCTGGTCATAAGAAGCGATCATTAAACAGTATGCTTTTAAGCTTCTCATACGATGCTGTATTATGTGACATTCGGGGCTGACGCTTGTGATGTTTCCGAACAAAAGCAGTAGAGAACACAAACGATGCTCAGATTCCAACTGGCAGGCCACAACACGGGGTCGGCCTCTTGCAGTGATAGCTTTTGGCCAAGCTCCTCCAAGTTTCTGTCACAATATGAATGTTGACTGTCGACGATCACTCTTTTCCCTATCCGTGGCTAAGCTTTCCTATTCCAGACCAAGCATTCATATGCCGGCCAGGTCACGTTGACAGAGACTTCGCTGTATTGTTCCCTCAATTTTTTATTTTAAAGGTTGACAATATCAGCTCCAATATCGCTGCAGGAATATCGATCGATCAGCTAAAAACTTGGAGCTGATCGCCGTGAATCTTTTGTCGTATCTAGGGAAATGAGATTTTCGTCTCCAGTTTTCTGCTCAGACCATTCTACTGTGAAGGTGAACATAAATTGTGACATAGATCTATAACATTTTTACAAAAATTGATTTTAGCACATAATATTAAAAGGTAAAAAGCAAAGCTGCCGGCGTTGATCAGTCCCCTGAAGACGCGCCGCCGCATTCGTGTTCCTTTCGTAATTTCGTAGAGGCATGGTGAATGGTATTTGACCTATACAATGAATTGCGGGGGCAAGTCGCTAGTCCAGATTAGTGTCTTTACCTTACAAGACAAATCTGATACCAATTTGCACGATCCCGGAGAGACGGAAGGCTTGGTTAGCCCGGGCCAGGATCGATCGCTCGATCGTGCGGGTGTCAGCAGCGCCTCTTTCCATGTATCACGCGGGACTTGTTTCTTATTCATCAGCTGGATGAATCTCAGAAATGTCGCTCTTCCCAGCACATAATATTATGTTACGAAATTTTTTTTCAAAACATTTAACATGTCATTCGCCAACTTCGAAATTCTCCAATCTTCCTACGCCTTCTTGAGCGCAAATTTGAAAGCCTCGAAAACTCAACAACGATTCGATCAGATGCGGGTGGATATTGCGCGGTTCGAGAGGTTATGTTAGACTTCTTTGAGCACGTTATCTTTGCTGAAACATCCTACATAGGTGATGTATTCTAGAGGGTTCATAAACGAAAATGGCCCACCTCAGGGGGTAATAAAGTCGGCCGCCTTGCTTCGAATACTCTCTCACAACCTTTCGTTTTATTAGCAGACAACTTAAACAATTCCCAACTCGTGTTTACTTCTTGTTCATCAGATTCAGTCATTACAGTCTCGATATCGCCTCCTTTACCAATAAAACCCACCATTGCACTTCACATGAGTATTATACTTCGAGGTTAATCTTGAAACTCTTATGTTCCACTATTCATAAAGGGTGGAGGCTGTTGTGCGGTAGACAGCTGTCTACTATAATTGAACCTTACATGAAATAAATCGAGGGGTTTCCAAAACTTTGACTTGATGACATCGAAAATTCTCTGGAGAGAATCCAATTCGGCGGCGGTTGATAAACTTTGGGATAGTCTCATTCTCTGCCGCGGTTTTGATTTACGTTGTTAAAGGAATAGCGGATCTAGACTTGTTTCTGATTCATCAGCTGGATGAGTCCCAGAAATCTCGGTCTTGTCTCAGTCACGCTAATTCTTTTGCCTAGCCAAATTCTTCAACGTTTTTGGTCTTCAAATAGCATTGGATGATTAGTGAATTTTTTTTTGAGTGCATTTGTTCTACATAACATCTTTTACTTCAGTATATTTGTTTTTTTTTCTGGTTTCCATTCTTACAGAAAGTGGTCAGCGTTTATGTTCGCGTTACTTATTCCCTCATACATGAGGAATGCAATAGAAAGTTCAGCTCTCACCATCACTCTAGCGTAGTTGGGGCCAGAAGAAATACAGTGGAAAGAGGCTAGACGAGCATTAAAGGAAGGTGACCCTTGGATTCCTTCGACCCATTCCAGAAAATCAGGTGATGGAGACCTTTGCCTTGGAAAAAATCATAAAGATGTGTCTATGATGTATTAATATCAGCGCTCTACTCGAACTGGAACAGGAAGACGAAGACAGACTTCAGAAACTAGGAAGATCTCGATGACACCTGAATGAAGCCGTCCATCCATCCTGCCTCTATCCGTTTCTTCAAGATCTACTTTGTTGAGCAAGAAGGGAACTATGAATGAAAGTCTCAGGAAAGAGGAGAAGAACTTGCATAATTTTTTCCGAATGGAAAATCAATTCTAATGTGGCAAAGCAACATCACAGAGGAGATCTTGTCAGAAACTACATTGTTCAACAAGAGCTCAGTGTGTTGTGGTCTTGTGTTCGACAATTATCACTTGCGTTTCCTCGTTTACCGTTCGTGTCCCGACAGCCACATTGACTTCATTGATAACGAGCTTTCCTGCCTTTTTGTTGATCCAAGTTGCTTCTGAATTACACTCTGATAACGAATCTAATGATCTCGAATAAGTGCCGGCTGGTTGCTTGCCGGTTCCAGTTCACTCTGAAGCCAACGAAGCGAATACAAGCGCATTTACCGTCGATCATGACTCCTTAACACTCCTTCAAATGTTCCCCCTGCGAATGCATTTCTCCCGATAACGTCGGTGTTTCTCTTGGTATCCGCTGGCACTGGTTTTACTCGTCACCTCTTCGATCTTATCTCACACCTTGTTCGGTAGATTGCCTGCTCGTTCCGCAATTTCAATAATGAATAATATTAGTGGAGCTTGAGCTTCTGATTGTGAAATCCTGTCAAGGTTTCCAGAAAAAATATTTTGGAGATGTCAAAATGTCGTTTTTCAGAGCCATTTCCACGATCACACGGCACAACCGATCAACGCCGCCTACTATATGCCTGGCGTGTACAATGGCGGCTACATCCACGAGCCGTACGGTCACAACGCCTACATAGGTTAGGTTGCCTCAATCAAACCACTTCTTTAAGGAACTTTCTCGGGTATAATTCCTTTGAGTGTAATATCATCCCACTCAGCTCAATAGAAAGCATAACGTTATTCAGAGTAGTAGAACGCAAACAAAGTCCATTTAAGTTGTCAGCTGCAATTCATAAATTAAATTTTCGTCTCCGTTTCCGTTTTTCAACTGTCCCTTTTCATTTGAAGTCAGAGATAAGGAGCGTATGTTGTGGTGCGAATACTTCCTTCCTTACACCGTCAGATTAATTGATATCAAACCTTAGATGGGAGTGTGAAGACGATGAAAGCCAGGTCGGCCACCGCGTACATCGATCACTCGACCGTGCGTAAATGAATCCCTTCCCCACACCTACCTTAATCGACAGTGTTTTGAAACGTCGGTCAAACGGACATCTGACATGCGAACCGCACCGCCGTAAACTACGTAGACGAAGTTTAGGCACAGTGAGATGAAAACAATTACACTAGTGTATACCAATAATGGTTTTCGCTACCGGTCGGGTATGCATTGGGTAGCAGGAAACGTCAACAGGAAAAAACAGCTGTTGCCATATTCACTACCATAGTTTTGTCAAGCTCTTGTGGTCATCGAAATCCGCATAAACATCCTGAAAGGATTTGTTGAAAAACAATTTTATTCGGCAGAAATGTAATCCAAGGGAAAGAGCAGTCAACCCATCTTCAGGTAATTATGTATTTTCTACGAAAAGAAGGAGCTGCAAGCCGCTATTGTTCTCCACAACCGAGCAGATCATGTACAGTTCCAAACGTGCCGCAACGACAAAACGGCGGCAGCGACGCTTTCTAGTGTTGAAAGGTTTCGTTTTTGGGGTGCACGCGTGTTGGCCCCGACAGAGTATAAATTTACGCCGCTTGCTTAACGTGGTAGCCCGGCCAAAGTCGGACTTACGTCGACCAATAAGTCGCCAGACGAGGAATCGAAGGGGCAAAGGACCCCAAAACGACGGGTCAGAGATTCGCTGGTTCCAAATTTCGTACATGAAAAGATTGATATCGTTGTGGCATGCCCGGCACTGTAGGTCCGACCCTTATAGTGCGACGGAAACAAGTCAAATGCGCTGTGAGGTAGAGAGCCTCAATGCCATACATATTCAGCTGAGAGACACAATATTTCTGAATTCCTTCTCTTATATGAAACCACTAATGAGGAATATGTTGAGAATGTCCTCGAAACTGTGCACATGTTGTACATGTTTCAGATGCGGCGTATGCCGACACGCAGCAGTTTCCACACTACGGCGGTTTCACATACGCTCCATTTTATGGTGACGGGCAGGCGTATCGTAATTACGCGTATCAATCGAGCCAAGCATACCCCGGAGCCTATGGACCGTACCCGGGATCGTCGGGTGCCTATCGACCTTACCCACAGCCTCAGCCGTCACCACCGAGACGGGCACGGTGAGTCGTCTTCTGTGATTCTTCTCTTCGTTTCATAGCCGTTCTATTCCGAATCACGGACGAATCAAGCGAACAGTCGTAACTGATGTTCTGGTGGGTGAATTGTAAGCCCAAAAATGTTGAAGTAGTTTTTACGTGCTTTATGTACTGACGATTTTTGTTCGCTCTAATGGTGACTTCCGCTCCTTTATATGACAAAGTCGAGCCCATTCATGTGCACTGCAAGCCAATGACGAAAAAAACGTCAGCACCTACGGGCACGGGATGTTTAATAAGTCCTTGCAGTGTTTACGACTCTACTTGAGCCCTACAGAAGTTAAAGGTACCGCAAACATCTTTAATTTTTTTCGCAAATGTGGTTTGAAATCCTCCTTCCAAGACTTCCGTTTTCGAGGGTTTTTTGAAGGCGTTGAAATTTCCTTCTGGCGAGCGAGTATTAAATCTATTGGCGACGATTATTTTTTAGTCTTGGACGAGAATTTCGCATCTGTTTCACCTCATTTTTAATGTGTCTTATAGCACCTTTTCTTTTTCCATCTCTCAGCCAATGTTTTCAGCACAACTCCTGGACGAGCAGTACCGTCTTCAGCTCGAATGACAGCTCCTTCGTCACGAAAATCCCGAGGTGTCTCTGTCGACCAGTACGACAAACGACAATTCAAAGTGAGCCATGAATTACTTGAAAAGCGCGTGCTTTGACACCTTATCGATAGTTCGCGTGGAATACCATTTCAAGGGAGCACTGCTCAGATTTCTTGAATTCCAGGCAATATCGGGTCCTACTAAAAAGCTGTCGCCTGCCTATCGGAAAGGTAGAGAGCCCTACTCTTATCGAATGGCGCCGTATCAGGTATTTCTTCTCGTTTCTGTTAATGATTGTGGAACAAAACCTCATTTAAAATTTGACAAGTTTAACGCTGTTCAGTTGGTTTGCTTACTGTCAGTTGCTAAATGTCGATGGTGTTACTAGCAGTGTTCGAAATTGCTTCAGCGTTACTTATGCTTCGATTGTTGATTGTAGGATGTCTCTTGATTTATACACACGGTGTTGTCCCATGTAATAAATGAAAAAAGGTATACTTGACAAAGACTCAAAAAATCAGTTGTTTCCACTTAACATTACGGTGTCTCCGCTTTTGAAAGGGTCGAAATTTTGCGGTAATATGATATTATTAAACCGTCATAATGTCATCATATTTATTATAATATGCATTCTGTCTAATGTTTAAAGATAGATCAATATTCCACAGGAAACGAGCTTTGGTGGAGCACCGTACGACTACAATGGGCAGTTTCAACGGCAGTATCCGAATGAGGTGGGTGCCAGTTCATGTGGTTCAGTGGCTTCCCAGTTTTCTGAATGACGAAGAATTGTGGAGTCCTCATTTAATTCTGTTTCTCATTTGCATTCACACAAAAGGTATTGCGTTAGAGTTAACAGTTTTTATAATGTAGGCGACGTGGTGCAGAAGAGAAAAAAGTAGAAGAAAGGAAGTTAAGAGCATTAATACAGTGGTTACAATTATTGACCGATATTGATGTTATTCCATGCTTTTCCAAAAGCTGCGGCAAATCGATATGATTACTACCTCAGGAGTAACTCATAGCAGCAATATCACCTGTTTACGACCAAAGTAGAGCAAACATCTAACCCATGCACTATCAATCAGGTACAAAATCCGAGGCCTCGGTTGTGTACATGGCGCAATCTTCACCGAACAACAGAAACACCAGAAAGTTTTCTTTCCTCTTAGCTTTCTTTCGAGCTATGACTCGTTTCGATTGGTTCACTTTCGCCAAAGGTATGGCATTTCAAACAGGAGGTACATTTTTTTGGAGACACACTATACATAGTATCAGTAACGGGTCTCCTCTCGTTCGTATCGTTACTATTATATATTATTTTGAAAACTTGTGCACATTTTCTTCATCCAGTAGTGCATACGTATTTAAGGAAGTAATGATAAAAAGTAAATACAGATAAATGTAAATAGATATATGCGCATAACCAAAAGATCTCGTTCAGATGGCTATCGTTCTATTCATACGTTCCACCGTGGCGAACTGCCGTAGTTGCCATCTGTTCGGTACCAAATCGTGAAATTTTCAAGGTGCCGACCACTCTACGACGATTACGACCGTTCTATGCGCCCTCGTACACAACCTATCCGCCGTCAACGATGTTACGAACAGACAAGAAGCTCGACACCAAACGATATCCGTTGTTTGCGAGAATAGCCATCAAAGCAGCTCAACTGGTGAGCTTCAATCATCTTTCCCTAAACTGACTACCTTCTGAAAGACGTCTTTTACAGATCCTTGGTGCTGCGATTCTTGGGCTTGTTCTTGGACCGATGAGAGGCACCAGTTTCCACGACTTTGTCATTCGGACGAATACGGAGTGGCAGGGTAATCTCGTTTCTCGTCAATTTATCGGCACCCTAGTATCCTGTAGTTTACTTAAAATCTTAAGGTGCCGTTGTTGGAATCGCGGCAACGTGGGCCATTTTCACGGCAATCCTGCTGATGACGAGCTTTCTAGCGAATTCGGTGCATATGTGGCGGAAAGTGGTACGTTGTGCAGACCTCGTTACCTCTTGCAGATTTCAATCCTTTCCGAATTGCAGGACGCCCATGTGACCCTGATAGCCATACTGGCGTACCTGCTCGCTTCGTGTCTTGAAGCGTACTACGCGGCCTGTTACCCTCCAAGTGGACCGAGAATAAATCTTGTTTGCCACAGAGCTGAGTGGATCATCGCTACAGTCAGTTTAGAGACTATTTATCCTATTTAGGGCAACTTCATCCTTCCTGATTTCGCTCTTAGCAATGCTTCAGTATCAATGCTTCAATGATGGGCTTCCCTAACGAGTAACACTAGAGCAGTTGAGCTTTGAGTTGAATGACCGAAAAATAAAAAGTGGATCAGATGAGATCTGAATATTTGTGAAAACTCAAGAAGTTAGTTATGCAGGCATACAGTGACGGCCAAAAAGGTATTCGTTTTCACTTTTTTGGATGTAACTCTTTAGGGAATGAAGCTTTCGAACCGAATGTCCTACAGTTAACGGAGAGTACCAAGGGTGTACATATGCTAGTTTCGTTTCGATGAGGGCCTGATATTTCGGGAAATTTTGTGTCAGTAAAGTAAAACGCTCACTTTTAGAAAAGCGGCCTCGTTGACAATAACTTTTCCTGCTCTAAAACAAGTGACGTTTTTACAACCGCTTATATGCTTTTCGAAAGAAAAGGGTTTTTTCTACAAAATGATATATTAGGGTTTCTTTGTTTCTCTTAGCTGTCATTATTTTTTGTATATTCGAGGTGAGATACGGGGAGGACCATATTGAGGCAGCGGAGGGATTTCTAGTTTTCTCTCCCAATTCAATCTAGGCTTGGAATTTTACGGATTCAGAAAGCGGATGAGAAATCACTTAGAAACCGCCATCTGTCGTTGACCAGCGAAGATGTTTTTTTGTCGAGTATGTTTTAGAGACGGGTTAATGCTGAATGTGAAAAAATTCTTCTGCAACTATGTACCGGACGTGTAGCAATTTCAAATAAGTTATTAAAAAGCGCCGAAACCGCTCGCTTTTCACTTTCAAACGAAGCTTGGATTTTTGGCCTGGCCGTTCAGTTTATCAAAATGATGTACATAGTCAAAACTACAAACAATTCTCTATCGAAGAGCTTTGGCTATTAAACCCCATTTCCTGTGCAAGTGGAATGAAGCAGAACTCCGTTTGGGTCCGCACGCTTGGACGCCAAAACGGCGCCCTTCGGCGCTAGAAAGCGCCGCTTCCGTCGTTCACATCAGTAGATGACGGATCAATACCACATATTCTATGAATGATTTTGGGATACAGAAGTACATGTTGAATTTCTTTCCTCATTATTCAGCATCGGATCGAAGGAGAAGCACATCTGCCCGGCCATCAATTTTCTTTCCGTTTATCACCTTAGACTCTGTCTACCTTTCAATCATAACATCAGATGTTGAGCTCCATGTGATCAATTTCAGATCCTCTGCTTCATCAACACCGCGTTGTACGTGATCGACTTTGCGATGTCGTGGCTGTCTGGAGTGAGCATGTTGTAAGAAACCGTACTGATTTCCGCAGTCCTCCGCACCGTCAGGACGATTCCGAACTGTGGTTGCCTCGAAGGTCGTTACCTTCGAATATGGAACGTACGAGGACTTGGTCTACCCCCACATCTCATAGCCACTTCATCTCACTCGTTTCGTTCTCTGATAGTGTCGTAGTTAGGTTTTTGAACTGATGCCGTTCAATGTCTTTCTCATGTGCTGCCGTGCTGCGCATGCCTTTTGCGATTTGTGTTCTTTCTAGTGCAATTCTTATGTGTCCCGTTGACATTGGCCTTATCTGTGATCGACTAACCATCGATACTGTACTGTGATTTCATAGTGGTTATCCGAATCGATCGGAGAAAACAATCGATCTGGTAACCCTTTATACAGCTGCTCAACTTGGGCGTACACTTGTTTTCGTGTTGTGCCAAGAAATTATTTATTTCTAGTAAGACCAGCCCCGTTTTTGCTTCATGTCGAATGACAATGCTGCGGCCAGCTGCACACGCCTTCATCGTTGGAGATGATGAGCAGTGTTGTTCCGGTATTCGATCATGAACGTCTTTTCAGCGCATATTTCGTAGTTCGCGACCAATTGTCAAAAAACCAGAATTTTTTGCCATCGAGTGGTTTCGCTAAAGTTCGGAGCGAAACGGTAAGTTTGGGAGTTTCTGCGCAAAATCGAGATCGAAACTGGAAAAGCGAACTAGGATGAAGAGCTCGCATGTTATCCCAAAGCACCTGCCCGATCGGTATCATTATCGGCTCTCCTACCGACCTTGCCGATAGGAATCCTTTTTTCTCCAATTGAATGAGCTTTAATCAATGACGTTCAGCCTTGAAACGTCGCCTGTATGTATGTCACCATTATACACCTATGCGCTAAATGTTGCTCAAACGTTTAGTTCAAAATTCTGAAATCATAACAAAGTTCTATGTTCAAATTTATATGCAATGAACGTTTGATACGAGTTTATTCGAATGGAATTTCAAAGCAAAGCCAATTATGATGTGGATACGGCCGAGCTGTTGAGTCGCTATCCCAACAGCTCAATGTTAATGAATAAACCAATCAGGCAATCTACTCGATAACTTCCGAACAACATTTTTGTCACTTATGCGACGGAATACTTGTGGATGTAGCGAAGGCACCGAACAATCCCAATGGACTAATGGGTAAATGCTTCAGACAGCACCGCAACTGCGCGGACATACAGATTAAATTCCCTTGTGCTCACTCGCGGTGATCGACTGAGTCGTGCCTAGAGAGCCGTTTCAGGAGATATTTATCTTATACTCACTCTAAACTATTCGATTCCTATGGCTTGGTATGGTATATTGGTTGTGTAACGAGAACTTTCAGATATCCACATGAAAGAATTGTTCCCTCACTTTGAACACCAAATTACAGTTGTTTAACTGTTTCAGCGACTTTTTGTCACAAGCTATTAAGAAGCTGAATAACAAATATTGTCGCTCCTTGAAAAACCCCAAATTAGTCATTGATGGATTGCAGAAGAGTCATGAGGAGTTGGTGAGACTACTTTGAGTGAGCGGAGTTCCGTCATCGGCTGATACATCAAGCAGATCTTGTGGCGGTCCTATCCTGCCTGCCTCGGTTGATTAAGAGCGGGTTGGATAGGACCGGCCAGAAGCTCAGCTGAAGATGAAGCTCGAAGATGACGGGTCCGGACGACCTCGCTGTAGCATTGATCTTTGACCATATCTTAATAAATAAATTTCATCCTGCATTCCTGTCGTTCCTTTTCTTTTATTTTCTACTCAATAGGTAATTCGATAATGTTTTTCTTCACATAAAGAGGTGAATATTTTGTGGTTCGAGACAATTTTAAGGCCAATTATAACATTATTATATCATAACATTATTAAACAACATTAACATAACACGTAACGCATTAACATTTCTAACAACAACAGCATTAACATAGCACATAACAACATTATCATTATTATATTATAACATCATTATTAAGGCCAGCGCCGCTAGCAACTTGTGCAGCGAGGCTGTAAAAAGATTTGGACAATTATAAAGAGTTATTTTTTGCCTTTTCCTTCTAACCCATATTTTTGTGAACAATCTGGTAAGTTTTCGTTGTTTAGATTATGCGATATTGATAGACCGTCCTAAGTGCTACTATGGTTTGTGATAGTAAGCAAAGCAAACCTGTTGCCAAGTCATATAACAATCTTTAAAAGGTCAGTTACCTCGTTCGAATGTCAGAACAAAAAACAAGAAAATATGACATATCGGTGCAATACAGATGTCTTCTTGGATCATGACGTCGTCGAACTCTTGGCACGTGATCATTTCTATGGTCATCCATTACCTTCACCCACCTGCCAATTAGAGCACTATTGAGTTGGAGTGCAGTGGCGAGGGCAATGGTTTATTATTCTCTCACTACTATAAGCGGATTTTACCTTATGAGTTTTTATTCTTGTTTCAGTTAGAATCAAATTTGGTAATTTTGTTCTTGTACCCATGTTGTTTCTCCACATTTTTCCCAAATGCCACCACCGCTGTAGCAAAACAGCACTACATGTCCTGTTTCCCCAATACATAGTAAACCAAATGACCAATGTAATCGAATTTGAGTAGTAAAAAGAAGCTGCGGCATTTGTGCTATACATCAACTTCTCTGA
Source organism: Nippostrongylus brasiliensis (assembly GCA_030553155.1). Lineage (NCBI taxonomy): Eukaryota > Metazoa > Nematoda > Chromadorea > Rhabditida > Heligmosomidae > Nippostrongylus > Nippostrongylus brasiliensis. The sequence continues at coordinate 23,502,504 of CP130732.1, forward strand.
TTAGAGTTGCCATGTTCGACTCTCGATGAATCTCGGCATGATGGAGAGCAATTGGACTTTTCAGACTCTGAAGAAGGCGATACACGCCGAAACGTCAGTCTGTTGAATAAACATCTGTGCCAATCTTGGACTACGAGCTTCAACCATAAACCTACAATTGCTCTGATTAGAGTGTTTCGCTACAAAGCATTTTCATTCCAACAGACTTCTAACATGGTCGCGAGATTTTCTTATTTTGCTGAGCACATTAGGGTAACTGCGACATATAGAGCGAAACTTCACACAAGGAATATTCCTATCCAGCCCAAACTTTGAAGTAAAATTTAGAATCCAATGAAACTTCCTTCCTGGTAAACAAGGTAGTTTCGCTTTAGTTTCCATTTCTGGCAGAGGCGGCGCGGCGAAATCCGTCGCGACGCGGCGCGCTACTACAGGGAAGGCAGTGATGTTAGTTAAGTGTTTATAATTTTAAAAGTTCAAGGGATTTTGGAAATCTAAACGCAGCGTTGAATAGTAGAGGATTTCAGCTTTCTTTCATAGCATAGTCGCTTCCAGAAATCACTTCCTTCCTGGTGAACAGGGTAGTTTCGATTTTGTTTCGATTTCTGCCAGAAATCGAAACTAAATCGAAACTACCTTGTTCACCAGGAAGGAAGTTTCATTGGATGCTGAATTTCACTTCAAAGTTCGGGCTGGATGGGAGTATTCCTTGAGTGAAGTTTCGTTCCAAATCGATCAGTCCTTGCAGTACAATAATCATTCATTCCAACAGCACTATTTTCAAGAGGCGGCGCGGCGAAATCCTTCGCGACGCGACGCGCTACTGCAGGGAAGGCAGTAGTGTTAGTTAAGCGCTTATAATTTTAAAAGCTCAAAGGGTTTTGGAAATCTAAACACAGCGTTGGACAGTAGAGGATTCCAGCTTTCTTTCATTATAGAGTCGCTTCCAGAAATCACTTTCTTCCTGAAGAACATAGCAGTTTCGATTTTGTTTCGAGAAATAGAAACGAGATCGAAATTACCCTGTTCGCCAGGAAGGGAGTTTTATTGCACTCTGAATTTTACACCAAAGTTTGGGCTGGATAGGAATATTCCTTGGGTGAAGTTTCTGTGGAAAACATCAGGCTACTATTGTTCTTTCCACGACTGTTGTTATTGCAAAATCGTACCAGCAACAATTCCTGCATACATTTTCAAGATCACATTAAATCATACTTTTTCCGTTGGACGTGATAACAGCCGATACACCACGTAATGGCATTAGATGGTGCCATTACATGGTGCATCGGCCGGGAGTAGCCCGCGTGGCAGGCGAGCATTCTACCACTGAACCACCGGTGATCGTATCGTGCAATGGCACGGGGTGTGAAGGCGGTGTATGATTGATACCGATGGTCGGAGTAGTCTGCCACGCGGGACTTTGTAGAGTACAATAATTAGAACATAGCCGTTTATTTGGAAGTGCGAATACTCCAGGATGCAGCTGAAGGTCGAATGTCGGTGAGGGCACCATGGAGCTGAAGAGGAGAACCGCCCGGGATCGGAGCTGAAGACGAGACTGACTAGACCGCCAAGACGGTCCTATTTGTACTACTCCGAATAGGCGGGATAATGGGCGGAGAGATTGTTCTGGAGATAAGCAAGAGCCGCGCTCCTTGAGCCGCTCGCGCGGATGGCACGCGACGCATAGTATTAGGTTGAGTCATAAGTAATCGGACATTTGGAGCACAAAATAGTTAGGTTGAGTCATAAGTAATCGGACATTTGGAGCACATAAAATCCATGACATGGATACCGAGCTCAGTCATCGACATGGGGCAATACAGCAAGCAAGGCAAGATGCCTAGAAATCAATAAATCAGCATGATGCAACACTAATACCAAAGCGTGGGATCAACAAGATGTCATTACAAGCAAATCGAATATTGATAGAGGAATCTCTATAATAACGTCGTTTTTTCGTCTATTCTACTCCTGCTGAATGTCTGTGGGTGGTCCTGAAATAGCAGAAAACATCCAAGGCACCGTATACACTGCAAGGTGATAGGCTCTTGGAAAAAGTGTCGTTCGGTTCTGAGCATTGTTTTGGCTTTCATCACAATGCTACGAGATCGTGTTTGTTTTACAACGGTAACATAGCGCTGGGCCAGAATCACTTTTAGAAGGAGTAAACTGAAAACGCGCAGATCTCGGTATAATCGAATATGAGTGTGTATCTGTGGCCAATACCCACCGTAACCTACCATAATCGTTTTGTTGAGAATGGAGATTTACTGACTATAGTTGGTAGTTTTGATTTTGCAACCTAGTTATGTCACTGGATCGTAATTGCTGCTGTCAGCTTTTGTGCAATTGTCAAACCATCATAATCAAATTATCACATCCTCAACTTACGGAAGCGGAATATTGATCTGCTTTTAACATGAATTGTCAGGTTGGGTCCTAATCGCTACATGCAGCAGGAGTTGAGCTCACTCTCTATTATAATTTCATGCTGTGTTATGCACAAGAATTTATTTTGCATTACACTGAGCGGACGCCGGCACAATATACATCAATTATAAACTACATCATGATAACAATTACCATTATGGGACGAAAACAAAAAGCTCTACGTCGTCGAAACGATTTTGCATCGTTGAAGTCTGCTGAGAATTGTCTATTATCGCTCAGCTTGATTTACTCAGAACAGTTTATCTCTGCTTGCTTCCTTTTTTCTTCGTCACATTGAACAACCGTCTAAGTTCTGCCGTTGCTAACGAGTGGCTTCTTATTTTACCTACCTGGAATTCTTTCCCATAGGAAGGCTACACCTTGTTCTCTTCCCATATCACCATTCCTCCTAATCGGGACATCTTGACCATTTTGCTGCCACATTCTCTTTGAAGTCACTCATTTCATTACATTTCATTTATTCATCACTTCTCGGCCTTTTGGCTAAGATCAAAGTTTAGTTTAGTTTCGAATCCAATAGCAATTGACAACATGTAGATGCAGCCAAACAAAAAACAGTGCTAATGAGTTCCATCCCTGCTCATGAGGTGTTGGACTGTCCCCTTCATCAGAATAATAGTTGATTTGCTCTCTTATTAAAAAACTATTAGCCATTGATTTGGCAACATATCCTTCGGTAAAACCATAATAGGTTCAGTGATGTGCTTCACTTATGGTGAGCGCGCGATTTGATTTGATTTCATGGATATGTTGAAAAACGGTCAATAATATGTTAAAGCGAAAACATCACATAACGATGTGAAGAATAAAATTCACGACGTTATGTCTGTGTTTCATTCGCCTATGTTTTAAGCCAAATCACGTCGCTCCTAAAGAAACGCCATGCAAAATAGGACAGCAGTTACTTCAAATACTGAGCATCGAGTTAACACCAAACGATTTCCCGACAAAGGAGATCATCAAAACATTAGGGCTAACTAACGAGAAATATCTGCTTCGTTTCTGAGCTCGTTTACAGGATATTTTACGCAACGCAAATTTAAGCATAATTTTTTTTCTGTGCTGACAAGATCACTCATCTAAAGTTCACCCACTTTAGATCCCTCGAGGTGAGGGACGACTTTTCATTCTCCGCCATCGATAACTTTTACTTTTTTTGCCCTACTCTTCTTTCTCGAAGTGGAGAATTGGGTTTAAAAAATCTTCAATCATCGTACCTACAAATGCTAGAACGGAAAAGCAGGTGAGAATTACAGCAAGGCCATAGAGAAGGACATGAACGGCGACGACCTCCGGCAGGAAATGGGGGAGAACGGGGTCTCAAAATGTAGCTAAATCGCGCTACATTCCTAGCCTAGGTGACATAAGACATTTAGCTTCGTGCACCAGGATCCAGGCTCGCGCTTTACGCTTTAGGGAATAAATAATCAGAAACGTATCATTCACTCCTCGCCTTTGCATCGTAACTACAGGTAAGTCCGATTATGCGGGATTACATGCATTCCACATATTGTGTCCTGCGCTTTACGCTTTAGGGAATAAATAATAAAAAATATCGAACGGTACCCTTCACGCGTCATATTGTTACATCATTCGAGCCTATTCAACAGTTTCAGGTTTTCACCCCTAACCTTTCAAGTTTTCACCTTAACGACACCCTAAATAACACCACTGCTTGTATCTCAGACTGATGTTGAGCTTTCTTCGTAAAAAAAGCATAGACATCACTTCCGTAGGAATGAAGCCCTCATGAATCACAAGATGCGCAGAAGACTTCCGGCGATGGTGACATGAGACCGCTGCTTCATTTTCTTTGAAGACGTTGACCTCTCTGGAGTGACCCACATACAGCTTTCGACGTTCGTTCTCGTGGCATCCACAGCGGATTTTATCCAGTTTATCGCCTTCTGAACTCGACAACGAAGAACTTCTTTCGATTGATCCGCTCTTTTTTTCTGGCCGCGTTTATCTTTATCTTTGTTTTAGGGCGTCTTTAGTTCTGCGAGAACCAGTTTCGTTAGAAGGAGGCTACACGCATTCGCTCGAAGCGCTATGCCCGATGTTCAGCTTCACTCAACCCCAACTACGTATATCACTGAGCCCAACTAAGCTGCATTTCTCACCATGATGCTCAACATTACACTTTCTATCAAAAATAGCTGCAAAACCTCAAAGGGAAATGTGCCTTGTATGTCGAGATCGAGGCCACTTTTGCATACCGTGACATCGTTTTCTCGGAGCATATGCCCATACCCCTTCGAACGAGACTAGCGAGGCTTGTCGGCAATCGGAGACACTCGAAAACGTTGTCTCATTTCGGTTTTAATTCTGCGATCTTCAAGGTGGCAAATAAGTTCTTACCGCGATACATGTAAGTGGCTATGGCTGTACTATAGAACATTCAAGAATAATAGTATTTTGCAGTTTATAAACCAGCACATGTACAAGCAACGAGTCATTAGAAAATGTCCTCCTTTGGCGTCCTTGCAGGCCTTCAAACATATGACGAAATTCACGCTAATTTCTTCCCACGACTTGAGCAGGCTTTGTTTTAGACCCTCTATAGACGTGTGTCGGGTGCGGCAAGCTTTGCTCTCCATAATGTACATACCATACCGCAAAATCCATAGGATTAAAGTCTGGTGAGTTCGAGGGCCAAACATCTTTGGCCCAACATTCCGGAAAGAGCTCATCGCACAGCGCCATGGTAGATTTTGCTACATGCGCAGGTGCCCAGTCTTGCTGTGAGTGACAGACATTGTCACCGAAGTGTTCTTGAGCAAATGGTAAGAGGACTTTACGAAGAACTTGTTCTTGATAGTATTGTGCGTCGATCTTTTTCGCTTTCTCCACAAAAACGAGAGAAGTCTTTCCAATAGCACAAATACCTGCACAAGCCATAATGGGGGCTCAGTGATGGGTTCGATGGACTCTCTTCGATATCTCTTATTCCTGTTTAAGCACACCTCTATCGTTACGTCGGTTGTGACATATTTCCACTGTAAACACCTTTTCAACTGTGAACGGGACTTTCTTCTGGCGACCGTTGCCGACCAATCGAACAACCTCGATGTCTTTTCTATTCTATTTTCCTTCATCTCATTTGTTATTAGATGGCGTTTTTTCATTCTATGAGGACGCAGGTGAAGCTTATTTTCAACAATGTTCTGAACGGTCGTGTGCGAAATTCCCAGGCTTTTACCCATTCGTCTCATGGACCGTCGCGGATCCCGTCGTATTCTGCTCCTTATAGATTCTCGAGTCCTTGTCACTGCCTGAGAAGTTGGTCTTCCACTTCTCGGACGATCCTCGTGGGTACCCAGCTCTGTGTATCTCTGGACGATTGCTCGAACTGTTCTTTCAGGCACTTGAAGTAGGAGTAAACTCGTTTGGAGTTCTTCAAGCCTAAACGAGTCTACTACTCGTAGCATGTAATTTCCTTCGTGTTTGATGGTGAACGATATTTGGTCGTTGCTGAGAAGAAAGCAACAGACAAAGCTGGTTCTTTATAGAGACTGAAAATGTTAAATTAATTATAAAAAAAGTTTTCCATCGCATTCTTCGAATCCAAGCTCGCGTGGTCCGGTGGTAAGAGGTTTTACTGTCGCCCACACGGTCGAGCGATCGATTGTGGCCAGGCTAACCAAGACTTCCATCCCTCAGGGGTCGCGTAGATTGGTACCACACTTGTCTGGGAAGCCAAAGACCCTGACTTGGTACATCGCTGGCCCCGCAATTCATTGTATAGACCCATTCAGCATGCCTCTACAATTCTGAATGGAACATGAATGTGGCGGCGCTCCTCTGGAGACTGATTAACGCCGACACTCCCACCTTTTACCTTTATCTATTTTTTGAATATCGTCCTAATCACAAATAGACTCTGGACCATCAACGTCGGTACGCCTAGAATAAGAAATAAGCAGGTGGATCATTGCAATAAGGAAAATCTTGTGAGGTTTTCGGTCTGAGCGACCTCATGAGCAGCATACACTGCTTCCACTTTTACTACGTTCTGATAGCTTGTATTTATTTCATGTTATTTGTGGAATGCTATTCACGCCGTTCGCACACATGTAATGTCACGACGCTGTAGAAACTTGAAGGTATTACACTTAATATTACAAACAAACAGAAATGATTTGATCTGATTTATCTCCTTGCGTTTTCAAATCATATTACGTTCACTATTCCTGGGTGCTTTGAAATTTTATTTTTTTTTTCTTGCTACGCCACAGGCAGAGTCAAAACCGAACCTCTCAAAGGCCTTCTGCCCCAAGGAAGTGAGTTCCTTACAATAAGTTATCTAGAGTCAGCTTAGGGAGCTTATTTGGAGTTGCCTATCTTTTCCGGATTCGAAGCAGCTTCTTTATCCGACCCTGAAGGGATGGAAGATTTGGATAACCCGAGCAAGGATTGATCGCCCTCTGCAGATGTCAGTAGCGAATTTTACGGCTACTGCACCACACCGTCAACATACATCTTAGTCGATTTTCGCCTACGATCGACAGCAATCGAGGGTTTTAGCTCTGGTGCGCTTTGCCATGCAACCTATTACCGAGTAGGGATTTTGACGATCCCCTGTCGTTCTCAAGGAGAGAAGTGTTCCCAAAGATCAGACATGCGTAACCTTCGGTCAGCACCCTAAGAGTTCGGCACCGTTCGTGTCGCATCTGGTTGTTTCTATCCGTCGAAATCTGAACCTTCTGGATCTCCTAGAGCTTGAAGCCTGCATTGTTTACTGAACATCGATCCACTGGAACCAACTGAGGTCGGTGTCATGTGCAATTTTCAGGGGCTGGGGCGTATTGGCAGTGAAATTTCTCCCCTGTGCTGGGTGGTCCCTACAAGACCGAATTCCAGCGTTGAAATTGATACCAGAGGACACCTTGAACTATGCGTGCACTGCTCAGTGCAATGATACAAATCGTTCATAAGAAGGAGCACCTGTTTCGAACTTCGGTATCGGTTCAAGAAATGATGCGTCGGTGTGACTGATAAGGTCAGAAATTTAGCACAAAAAGCAAGCAAAACGGCGCGACGGCATCGCGGACGTACTGTTGCAGTATCAATGTTGCTACCACGATTGTGTGTCACCCTCATTAATCGAACCACTCAATCGATTCGCCAAATATGTTTTCGCCTGACATTGATGAGTCTAAAGACTGCCACTGTTCAACTTTCGTTTTACTGCCACATCAGAGTGTGAAGCGGACCTAAGGATCGCTGTTACTGCTCGTTAAAGAGCGGCACAAGTCAAGCTGGTGTCCTGAGCCGTTAAGCTAGTGTTTGGTGGTCTAACTGAGACACCATGAGAGCGTTGCTGTTTGGTATGAATCATGGAGTCATCGAACGAAATCTAATATGTGTCAAATTTCCTCCTGACACGTGCTGTTCCAGTACTTGAAAGTGTCAGCAGATATCCCCGCGGAAAATGCTGCGATAACAGTGGCAATCTACTAAACCTAAAGGACAAGATCGGGTGTTTAATGGAATTTTTCTACTTTAGAGCTTCACATACAAGTCTAGCCGCGCGTATTTTGATCATCATCACCGTTCTAAAACAATAGTTTCTTACCAGAGACGTCTCGTCTGTTTTCCTCCTCCCGTCGACGGACTGGTTGTTCACTTCCCTGGTGGTAACTATTCAACCGCATTTGTGATCGGCTTGATCGATTAATTGAAACCGTGGAAGGAGCGGCCTTTATGGTGGGTTATTTAAAAATTTAAACATATCGGTCGATTCGCCTTTCAATTTGAGACAACCCAGTTACAAGCCTTTATCTTTCGAGTAGCGCTACCCGGCGATGATGAATGTTCGATATTGTTATTTCGGAATTCCTGATTATTTTGGTCCTGACATGCGCCTTATTCGTAATTTCGAAAAAATTCCAAAAACAAAAAGTTCGGAGCTTAACCATTTCTTTCTGTGGGGCGCTGATGCTATAGAAATGCTTGGTTTTTCTCATTTCGTATGAAAATCAGTATCACATATCACAATAAATCAAATCAAATGATCATCATCGAAAATCACTACGCGCAACGTTTCTGCTTAAAATGTTGTCCAGCTTTGCCAAGTTGTAGCATGGCGGACTAGCCCACATTTCTTGGCTAACTGGAAAAGTATCTCCTCTCTATGATGCCCAATTAATCTACCAACCCTAATGCCTTCGTTTTCGTGTTATTAGGAGGTATTTCGGAGCGAAATTTTCGAGAAAATCTTCGGAGCTGTTTTTCTCCTCTTGAAGAGATGCACCAAGAATTCCCTTTTAACTGCGCTAAAACGAAAGTGAGCTATTTCTGAACTTGTGCTCAGCGCCTTATGGTTGAGCTCCGAATTTTTCACGTTTGATTTAGATTTTTGTGAGATGTGGTACTGTATTTCATGCTCAAGCCCTTTAAACTTCTTCAAAAACAGTGGACGTAATCAGCCGTTCGTTACCTGTAGGATATCTCGGTGTTACTCCTCGACCTATTGGATGGAGGAGGTCGACGGACTGGCAAATTTACGTTAATATGTAGATGTTCAAGGTTTCGGTGCTTCTCTTCGAGTCGACTTTGGTGGTAACTATATTATTCAAAGGCGTTTGGGTTTGCTCTGAAACATCACTGTCTTTGCGTAGGGAATACTTCCACGCTGTGATCTCTTCTGTCATCTCAGCTTCGCCAATGCCTGTCAAAGTTGAGCAAAATTATACTTGATCGATTAATTTTTGCATTGTCCTTCATGCGGAATGCGAAAAATGGGACGCTTTTATACTCTCTGATCCGCTTTCCCAGAAAAAAGTGGTTGAAATCAGGAACTTTTCGTTCTTCTATGATCATTTCATATTTACTGTTGGAGCTGATGTTGGACCAACTTACGAATATTTTTCCATTTTTTTACTTTTAAATTCAACCAGAGTAAAGAATTTTTCCACAGTTTTGAAGTTTTGTTCAAAATAAGCTCGAATAGTGGGTAAACATATCATGCGTTTGCTTGTGGCCTGTAATTAGCAAAAAGGAGCACCAGAACTTCATTCATTCTGTTCATGTGTTTGCACGCATGTGGTCGCGTACGGTACAGTGGTAAGAGGCGCTACTCACAACCGCGCGGTCGAGTGATCGTCCCCGCCAGGGGCTATCCTTCCGTGCCTCCGTAGTGGGTTAATTTGTACCAGAATTGTCTGGGAAGGCAAAAACACTGACCTACGCAAAGGCAAGTCATTGCATAGACCATTCAACACGCCTATATTGGTAAACGATTGCAACGTTGTTGACAATGCGTTGGGCCTGTTTTCCAAATGACTGATTCAAGCCATATTTCGGATGACTTTAGCATTGCCAGTCAATCGAGGCCACGGGCCAGGGTGCGTATTTAGTTCAAAGAGGCTTCTGCGACACGGATCCCGCCCTGGATGGTGAGTCCAGGTAGATGCAGTTAAGTGACACTACTACTAGTGCACAAATAAATCTTGGGTAGTTTGGGTATAACGTAATAATTACTTATAGAATCGTCATTCCGACGGAATCAGGTCAAGAAAATCTTACGTGAGCTGAGTTTTTTGTCCAAGTCTCGTCTACGAATGAGAAAGTGTTGTTACTTACTGTTAGATACTTATTGTTTTATGGCCCGGCTTCACTGAACGTGCGGGCCCCAACACGAGTTCCATTCGCTTCGTTGTCTTGCGATCGTCATCCAGCTTGTTGGTCGGAGGCGACTGTGACGACAGCGAGAATCAGCCGTTCTGGAACACAGCATGGTCTTAATACGTTTGACGAACACATCAGACCATCTGGCAGGTGGTGTTCCACGAGGCCGCGTGCAATCGCGCGGCAGCCATTCCACCGTTCTTCTTGTCCAACGGTCGTCGTCTCTTCTCATTATGTGACCGGCCCATCGATGCTTGACTTTCGATGTGCAGCCCACAGGGTCTCACAGACGGGACATCTGCCTTAGATCGGAGCTGCGAAGTCCGGCTCGGTGTTGGGATAGCCGGGTGAACTTCAGAAGACACCTTTCCAACGCTCTGTGTGTGACTTGCAGGGACTTCGCCGTGGCTGACGTATCAGGCCACGTCTCAGCCGCGTAGCACAGAGCAGGAAGAACTGTCGAGTCGAACAAATGAGCACGGAAGTCAGCATCCTGGAGTTGGTCGATGGCCTCTTTGAGAGACCCGTAGGCTGACCACGCGGCTCTCCTTCTTCTGATGAGTTCTTCCTTCATGTCGTTGTCCATGTTCATGGAGCGCCCCAGGTAAACGTAGGACTTCGTTTCGGCGATGGGAGATCCATCGAGTTCGATGGGTCCCCCATCACACCAGGAGTTCTTCATGAACTGTGTCTTCTTCCGATTGATGCGCAGTCCAATCTTCCTTCCAGCTTCGTCTAGCTCTCGGAGCATAGTCTCTGCTTCAGTTGTACTTTTCGCGAAGATGACGATGTCGTCCGCAAAACGAAGGTTCGAGAGGAATTTTCCGCCCACACGTGTGCCCTTTTCGTCCCAGTCGAGCGACTTCATCACCCACTGCAATGCGGCAGTAAACATCTTGGGCGAAATAGTATCGCCTTGCCTGACGCCCTTCTCAATGGGGATGTTGATTGGACGCCGGAAAAGCTGCACTGTCGTAGAACAGTGGCGGTAGCAGTCGGCTAGCGTTCTTATGTAAGACGAGTCCACTCCTTGATCGACTTACGCAGACAGGATAGCATTCGTTTCGACGCTGTCGAAGGCCTTTTCGTAGTCGACGAAGGTTAAGACGAGGGGCAGATGGTACTCCCGACAGACCTCAATGACCATCGCGACACTTTGGATGTGGTCGACGCAGCTGAATCCCTGACGGAATCCAGCTTGCTCAGGCGGTTGTGCTTCATCCAATGTTCGCGATATCCGCGTCAGGATGATCTTCGTGAAAAGCTTGTAGAGCACGCTCAACAAGCTAATCGGGCGGTAGTTGCGAAGATCATCCCTGTCACCTTTCTTGTGCAAGATGACTGTGCGCGAACTCCTCCACTGTTCCGGGATTCGTTCCTTCCAAAGGTAGGATGTCATGTGTGCCGCAAGAAGGGAGTGCAGAGTATGGTTTCCTGCACGGAGAAGATCGGCGGAGATCTTGTCTGTCCCTGGAGCCGTGCCGCTCTTCATACTCCTAATCGCGACTCGTACCTCAGATGGTAGAATCCTTGGCGGTGTTTCACCAGCAGGGATATCGGGGTCTGGTACAGGTTGTGTAGAACGGAACAGATTGGTGTAAAACCTCGCTGTAATCGATTCCATCTCGAAACGGGAAGTGGTGACAGTCCCGTCTTCACGTTTCAATGCCGATAGCGGAATACTGAACTCGTTGAGGTCCCGTCGACACTTCTTCAGACTTCGTCTTTCTTGGGCCGCCTCCAGAATCTTCTTCCTCCTGTGCTGAATGAGATCCTCCTGCAAAGCCTTTCTGCAACTGGTATTGGCCACCAGCCGCTCCAGGTGGGTTGCATTCGGATCCATCCTCAAACTTCTCCTCTTCTCAAGCAGCGCCTTGGTGTTCGAAGAGGTGCGGGCATTTCTGCTTGATATTAGGTTGTCCGGAAAGTTTTTAGACTACTGATACAATGCAATGTCTCGCTAATAAATTTATTATAAAACAATATCATTCAACGATGTATTCACCATTATGATCTATCACATACTGCCACCTTGCTGGTAGAGACCGAATTCCGCTAGCGAAGAACTCCGGAGGTTTAGAGAGCAAGAAGCTTTCGACTCCGTTTTTCACTTCGTCCCGGTTATTGAATTTTTTCCCAGCTAAGAAGGACTGCATGGATCTGAAAACATGGTAGTCACTGGGCGCAAGATCAGGCGAATATGGAGGATGTGGCAGAAGTTCAATTCCGAGTTCCTCCAACTTCTTTTTCGTGCTCTTGGCGGTGTGTGGTGAAGCGTTGTCCATGAGAAGAAGAACTCTTCCTCTCTTTGGCCGGCGATTGCGCACGATTTCGCTCATCTTTTCCAGCTGAGTACAGAAGATGTCTGCGTCCACCATACAACCAGTAGGAACCAACTACCAGAAGATCGGACCGTGAATGTCCCACCAGAAGGAAAGCATCTCCTTTCGATCATGGTGATCGTGTTTCGGCTGTGGTTCAGGCAGCTCATCGAAGTTAACCCAGTGCTTGCGACGCACTGTGTTATCGTAGACACAATACTTTTCGTCCATGGTGACAATTAAGTCAATCCACCCAAGCGTACGGCGACGGTTGAGAAGAGAAGTGCACACTTCAACACGCTTCTCCTTGTGTGAAGAGGTCAACGCATGGGGAAGGAGTCGAGGCATCTTTGCTACCTTCCCCGATCGCCGAATAGTCTCATACACAGTGGATTTTGGAGTATGTGTAAGAGCTGCGAGACCACGTACAGTGAGGTTAGGCTGCTCGTCACAAGTGGCGAGAATCTGCTGTTTTTTCTCGGTAGGTGGTCGTCCAGTTCGAGGAGCTTCATCGAGCGATTCGTTACCATTCTCAAACGTCCGATACCAATTGAAGCATGTTGCTCGAGAGGGGGCTTGGTCCTCCATTGTTTCCTGGAGGAACCGATGGGCTTCGCTTGCAGATCGACCGGAGCGGTAGTGGAGAAGCAGAGCAGATCGGTAGAACACCTTCTTGTTGTCCATCGGAAACGCACCACGGAGAAATGAAAATCGTATGTTTCACTTGCCACTGTGGGATCTTTTATAGAGGTTCTGATACGCAAACATGCAAAGTTACGCTCACCCATGTTCTCATCTGACAAAGATATACGCTTTTGAATCGGACAACTGAAAAAGTCTAAAAACTTTCCGGACAACCTAATAGTGAAAGAGAAGCAGCGTCAGCACACGTTCGTAGTCCTTTTAGAAGCAGCTCGTAGTCCTCGGTCGGGTCCTCAGCGACTCGCCAGTCATAGAGGGTTAGGGTATCGTTCAGAAGGTCTTCGTCGAACACGGCTTGCTTCCTTCCCTTCGGTCTATAACAGGTGTTCTTCTCCAGATGGTGATCGAACCTGATCTTAGCCCGAAGGAGGCGGTGATTGGATCCACTGCAAAAAGATGGTACCACGGAAGTGTCGTAAAGGCACCATCTTCTGTTGGTCATGATGTGGTCGATCTTAGCATGAGTCGTGCCATTAGGTGATTCCCATGTCCAGCGACGGTGTTCTTTCTTCTCAAACAGCGAGTTGACGTGGAAGAGACGTGCAGCGGACATGAGGTCAGCCAGACGATTTCCATTCTCATTCCTATCGCCTATCCCGAATCTTCCAATCCTGTGATCTTCGCCATTGCCCTTTCCGATCCTTGCGTGGAAGTCACCGACGACGAGCTTGTAAAAGGACTTCTCATTTCGGATGACTTCTTCTAGCTGTCCGTAGAACGCATCTAACTCCGAGTCATCAGCTGCTGCGTGTGGTGAGTAGCAGTTGATGATTGAGATGGTCTTGTGATGCGGCGGATGAAGGCGTAAAATGGCTAGGCGAGGAGACAGGATCTCGTGAGAGTCGACGAGGTGGGCGACAGACGGGTGCACGATGAATCCAACGCCACCGACGTTCCGAGACGGTATGTTCTCTCCGCGGATAACAAGAGTCCCGTCGTTGTGTTGACGAATGTCGGCTTTCCTGCTCTTGGTTTCTTGTAGTGCGATCACATGATATTTTATGCGACCGGCAGCTTCGAGAAGAGCGTAAAGGTCGGCGTTTGAGGAGACTGTTCTAGCATTGTACGTACAAAGCATAAAACAGTCTCCATGTCGTGCTCCAGATGTGTCGTCATTGTCCAGAATCCATGACGTCCTGCGCAACCCGAGATTTCTTCGCCTCTCACCGGTTGTCGTACCATCCGACGTCGGAGACGGCAGAGCCTGGTGTGCGGGGTACTGAGGCTGGTCTTCTTCTGTTGGTCGAGCATATTTGTTCCCTGGTGCCCGGCCGAAGCGTTGCCAGCGCGTCCGTATGGTCCATTCCACAAGCTTGGGGGTCCAGTCGTTGCGAAATAGAGGGAGTGATCCGCCTTTCGCTACGAGTAAGACTCCGTCACAGCGGATGTCCTTGCCGAGGCAGTTCTTCCGCTGGACATCATTGCCTTACACGCATTGCCACTCCCTCGCCGCGTTGAGGCCACGGATCATGGAGGAGGGAAAGTGTTGTTGATGATCATAAATCAATGATGATCAGTTCGTCGTGGTAAAATATGTTTCCCGAATTTCTTTTGTTATTATTTTCATACTACGAGTTTCTTGCCTAGGATCGCTCTTTTTCTCTTAACTAATTTATTTGTTTTTTGAAGCACGTCTATGATAGGCGTAAAATTAAATAAATAAATAAATAAATAAGATTCTGAATATAGTAGAACACGAATGCGGCAGTGCGTCCTCTCGGGCTGATAAACGACAGTGCCTTTACCTCTTTTTACCCTCATTTGTGTGCGTATCGAAATGAAAGGGCAAAAGCAGCACTGATTCCCGTTGAGGTTAGTTTAGTGTCAGGTGTCCTCTTCTAGAACGCCTCTGGGTGCTCATCGACCTTTAGCTGTTATCGCGTCGCACACATAACCCTCACCTTGAAAATCAAGAGGGGGACATGGTCAATACAATTCTATGTAGAATTTCCTTTTCTTCAGGGAGATGTGCGTATCTGTTGCAGGTTCCTGTTTCATGTTCACCACCCAGAATAACGTTCCTCTACAGTTTGACGACATGACAATATTGAGTGACCAGAGCAGTGACCGAAGTAATAAAGTACAACTGATGATTCTCTCCGACCAATACGGAAGTTGAGAGTGGCGCGATTCTTTTCCAGCACCGACTACAATGCGTCACATTGCCGGGAGATTCAAGTGGGAGTTTGGAAGTCCTTCTTCGGGGTGCGGTTGGGTGAATGCGGTTGGGTGAATAAACACTCGGCGATAGAGCGGATAGAGATGAGTGGCGCGTCGCTGTCGGTCTCGATGCTTCAACAGGTCCAGACATCGAGTGACCGCGCAGTTTTCAACTTGACATGGGCCATATGCAAACATTTTATCTGAGCACCTATAGCTCGCGCTCTTCGTATTCTATTCAGATTGGGTTTTCTTGCTAGTTCTGAAGGTTTTTGTACGATCATTTCGTTTATTTCAATTATTATTCGATGACTACTCAGGCTACTTAGCATTTCAACACAACAGAATGCTTCGATCTATCTGACGGCATAGATTCTGCTTCAACTGTACTTTCTGATTCTGATCCATCAGGGAATTTTCAAGGGACGGAGGGCTTCGCTCTATGTGACGGAATAATTCCTGTTCCATTTATTCTCAGTAATTATGTTTTGTCAACGAATTTTTATACAGCAGAATATTTCACCTATGATTGCCAATCGAGTTTCTTCAACGAGTTTTTGAGGCGTGTGGGAATATGAAGTTATATATATGTATGTAGTTGCGATACATGATTTCAATTACAAAATGAGTCAATCCACTGTGGGAACAGCCCGTCAAACATGAGTGGAGCTGAATACCTTCGAAGAGAGGGCCATACATCCGTTGTTCGAGATATTCCGTTCTGTCATATCTTCAAATTCATTTTCTATCGTTTATGCTACAATAGTCCGAGCGTAAGTAATCGCGAGATTAGGGATGGAAAAGCGAAAAGCTCGAGGAGTGGGTGTGCGCTATTTGAATGTTCGCCAGATTGTCGCTTTTAGGAATCTGTCCTTTTTGAGCCTACGGGGTCATATCTTCAAGATGAAAAGTGGGTCCTGAGCGATAACCGAAGACGTTGAGGGTAACGGATTGATGCCGGACAGGCCTATTCCAATGCCGAATCTTACAAGAAAAGGTGATAGTATCGGTTCGGCTGGCATTACAGTAATCTGAATTTGAACCATAACAGTAAAGTACTGAGAATTGTGTGTACTGAAACCGATACTGTACAGCAAGAGGTGCCCATTCTTGATTTGCGAACGTCGCAATCACTAGGAGTTCGAGCTCTGTCTGTTTCGCCGTATTCTGTAGATCTCACGCCAGGTGACAACCACCCTATTTGGCGGCTTCGAATCTTTCCCTCTGTTACAGAGAATTTTTAGCAAATCAGGACACTCTTTCTAAAATCCGTCGCTTCTCGACCGCCCTGTACATATCTTCGGGGGTGTAATTGATGGGTGAGCTTCTCGTTGAAAAATGAGTGTTGATTCGATTGATGATCATTTCGAAAGCAGTCCAATGAGTTTGAAGAACGATGGGAAAATACTGATAAAAAACAACAGCAAGTAATCGAACAATTCTGGGATCACGAGCAGTCATAGACTCTGGGACTATTTATTTAACTTTTTATTTATGTAAATATAGCTGTCCTGTAGAAACTGAATTATTCTAGGAGGCTCAGGCCTCTATCTCACGAAAATTTTGAAAAGGCTTCTCGTACAGTATAGCCGTGCGGTAACTCAAACATCCCTCGACTATGGCGGTCCTCGGGGGGGGGGGGGGGGGGGGTGGCTGTACAATGGCCTTCCCTACTTTTGCATCGAAGATATCAGTGTTTTTTCAGGCGTTTGTATTCCAGAGAGACTTTCAGTGTCGACTTTTTCCTTGGACAAGTCAAGTGCACGACATAGTGGTTTATAGCATTCAAATCGTGCGAGTTATGAGGCCGTTTTGACGCAGCGGTGAAAGTACAAAGACATACACATATGTACATACAGTATCAGTTCAAAAAATGCTGTATTCATTTTCCAGTTTTAGTTGCTCAACTCAAATAAGATGTTGGTCAAATTGCTACTTTTGATAACTTCACTCAAAAATACACCGCTGGCTTCCTTGAAAAATTTGGATTTTTAAGATGATTTACAATGATTAGGTAGCCACAGCGACATTATACCAGGAATTCAAGCCTTGGATAGTAACCAAACCATGTACAGGGTGTGCAAAAATTACCCGTGCACTAGAAATTTGTTGGCATTTTGAAATCAAGCTTCGAAGATCAATTCTAACAAACAAAAATATCAACTGTAAACATAACAATTCAAAGTGCACTAACGGTTAACAATTCAAAGTGCACTAAAGTGCAAATTTCCTAACAACATTTAGAAACAATAAAATGTTTAGGTGCACGGGTAATTTTTGCACACCCTGTACATTCCGAAAGCTCCGGAATGTCGTACCCTTATTTCGCTCATAATTACTTTGATGGAATCCGTGAGCACATTCCAGCTTTGTCGGGTCACGAAGGACAACTTACAGATTCATATTTTGTCGCCGTCCGCGACAAATCCATAAGGAGTCAGCTGACTGTGGAGAATTTTAGGGTTCTCATCTCCTCTTTCTAATACGTCTCATAATCATCAATTTCCAGTAACGTATTCGAAAAATGATTACTTGCAACGGAGCTCATTTTGCTGTCGTTTGTGTTTTTAACAGTGAGCTCGTTAGTTTTCAGATTTTTGTTATTGAATGCTGTGGTTCCCTACAACCGATGCTTCTCGTTCTACTACAGCGAAAATGACCATTCGTTTCATACCAATTTTACGTCTACGGCTCCCTTGAAGACGTTTTGCAGTTCCGATGACTTTGAGTGATCTATAACATACACTGTTTAAACGAAATCAAGCCAAATATTTACATTACCTCATAAAATCCCTGATAATTCCTGAAATTATGCACCCAACGATTTCTCTCATTAACTCGTACCAAGGGTTTTTACTAGCTATTCGCAATGTTTTCAATTCCTTCCATTTCATGCTCCACCACTGTACTACGTAATACACAGCAATTTTAGAGAAGTCGACAAATTAAATCTGCATATGATAGCAAGGGCAGGAGACCTTGCTTGCAAAAAAAAATCCTCGATTTACTCCAGCTTTCTTTACTGACTTACCTATGGCTGCGTGCCTTCTATTAGTCAGTTATCTAAAAGGCTGTGTGTTGGAGAAAAGCAGTTGAAATGTCATCCAGATAGTCTTTCACCGCCAACGTAAAAAAATTGGAAGCAGTCGTGACTGAAATTGACCGAGTACGACTCAAAGAAGTTGTTCAGCTAATTTTTCTTCGCGTCAAAATTTTTGAACCTCTGCCCTGCCCCGCGTGTTCCATAAATCAAAACAAATGAAATATGGAACAACAATAGCCGTGCTATCAGATGGAACAGCAAATCGGTCCAATCTAATATTTATCGTGTTTTAGAAGATCCTTCTAAGGCTGATAGCCAATGTCCCCCTCTTGGAAAACAGCCTTGTATCTTTTCCGTTCGAACAGAATAGCTTTCTTCGAGAGAAATTCTGTCTTTCTGCGTTAGTACTGAAATGAGGAAACCATTTCCCACCTCCACCAAAAATGGAGTGGGGTCAATGCAATCTGCATCTCTAGTTTTAGTGAGAATAATAGCATTTACATACAACCACATGTACAACGACATGTACCGTTAGTCATCATTCACAGCAAAAATGTTTTCACAGGGAATCAAATAAAAAGTTGTTCATGAGAAAACTATGAAGAGGAGGAGGTGTCACTCCACTTAACATTGGCATGATGTCGTTTTTCATAGTTTCGTGAAACGGGTAGTTGCACAGGTTGCGTTTCTCATTGCGACATTCTTCATGTATTTGCGTGTATATTACGGCACAGTGGTAATAGGCCTTTCTGATACCTTTACCTTTCCGATTGAGCAGCATAATAGCACTAATTCAGAATTTCGGTTTGTATGATCGTCTTTTTAGACACTTTTCGCCATCTGTTCAATTTTTTGAGTTCAGGATGTCAGTGCTGTAGTATAAGGATGCAACTTAGCCGGAGCTCTCGTTAAGAGGTAAAGGATGAATAACAGAGTAATTCGAGCCAGAGAAGTGGATATTGTGCAGTGATAAGGGGGTGAAATTGGTCAGAAGTTCCTTTAGAGATCTCTTATAAACAATTAATTGTCCAACTACGAAACTAAACGAACGACCCAACAACTAGGAATCGGATAACTGCAGCAGTCTGCCCATTCCCCGCCTTAATTGCATGACTTGTTACTTCTTCAGCGCTCAGAAAGAAACCTGTGAAGTTTACCGTGTTATTTTGCTCTTCCCATATTGCATAGTTAGTTGGCGACTGTTGATGGCTTCGTTGGAGAGCGGACCGTTTCAAGTTTCCACGACGTTCCTTTCCATTATGTACGTGGGAGTGTTACGTTTTTTCCCATTTTCTCAAAACGTAATGGAGCAATTGATGGCTTTTATTGCGTTGTCTTATCACTCTCGTTCCGCCTCCTACTTGTGATGTTGCAAGATGGGCTTTACGAGCTTCACTTTTAGGTAGATCTATGTATATCCTTATACATATGTATGTATAAAGTATGTCTTAAGTATGTCTTCTAATGAGTGCAAAAGTTCTCTGGTGAAGTGAAAAGAAGAAAGCCTCATCCGGTGTCTCAATCAGTGTTCATTCCAAACATTTTTGGGACGTTCAATAGACAAACTTCAATTATGAAGGCGTTCAAAGGTGCACACTACACTAAACCAAGCGTGCTTTGCTCACATGATCGTGAAGTTGTCAGGAAATTCGAAATAAATGTCTTTCAAACAGATAGGAGTCTTGCTATACCTTGGTCTCAAATAAGGTTGTGAATTTTGGACGAACATAACCACCCCGATCAAAATGTATGCTTTTCCATTACCGACCGGCTTCGATAGGATCTTATGTCTAGGCAGAGCAGCTCGAGAGAAGTCTAACAATCACAGTTGTCTCATCGCTTTGAAACTACATACTAAACGTGAAGGTAAAGGTAAAGGTGACCTGTACCCAGTGAGGAGCCGCCATCGCATTCGTGTTCCATTCAGAATCGTAGAGGCATGGTGAATGGGTATTTGGCCATTACAACTACTTGCTGGGCACGCCGCTATACCACGTCAGTCCCTTTACCTGTCTAAGTCTAGTGCTATATTACCCAACCCCAGAGGGATGAAAAGCTTGGTTAGCTCAGACGGGGATCGATCGCACGACCGTGTCGTGTCACTAGCGCCTCTCATCCCCGTGTTACGTGCGCCCCCTCCATATTACCCATCTGAAACATACGAACATGCGGCTGCTCTGATGAATTGCATTTACATTGCTTGAGAGTAACTGTTAGAGTTTCTCGGAAATCTGCTTAGGGTTTTTTCTAGGAGAGAAAGAATTTTCTTTTCTATCAATATTAAATGAGGACAGTGCCCTGTCACAAAGACGAGACTAGCGTAATGTTTATGTAGATATCGAGACCTCTGTGACGTTATAGATAGTCCTAACTTCTTATCACTTAATAACAACCTGAATCACCTGACGACCCGTTCCTCAGCACGCCGATTAGACCTGCGCGGGTCCCATCTTCTTCTTCAACTTCAACAGTCACGGGCAGCAGTGCACCAATCACTTGATAATGTGCTGCTTAAATTCCGCTCACGGTGGTTACATGTCTTTGCACAACATGTGCATTAGTTGTTCACGTTCTGCAAATCGATCTCTCCTACGTTTCGTAAGCTGTTCGATGTAACCAGGATTTAAGTTTGACAATGATTATGGCTGTTCATCATCTCGTCTTGAAACCTCGGAATGACGTTGTACTTGTAAATGCTGCTGTGTCGAATAAAGCCAGTAGGTGGCTCAATCGTTATTGGTATGAAATTTCGACTTTTTCGCTCGGCACATAAGCATAGGACGATTGTAACTGCCTTTTTTATAAAAAAATCTCCGATTGATGGCTTTACCTTTTGAATTACTCGTTGCCAGATTTTTCTTCTCAGAAGCTGCATCGCGATGACACCGCTGCCTAGGGGAGTTAACAGACTACGTAAATCATTATACTATTATGAAAGCGCACACCTGTTATTTTCAATCATTTTCCCTGACAATTCCGAAAGGAGTTGTTTTACAACAATATCAATAACAATAACAACAGCAGGAACTAAACAAAGTTGCAATCGAAGGTGTGCGGCGCTTTGAATGGAAAAGAATGCAGAAAGCGAGGTTTTGGTTTAGTTTTCAGTATGAAGTTGCCCTTCGTCCTTGTACTCAATTTTTTCTCCTCACACTTTACGGTTGAAATCCCTTTCGCTCATTCGTAAACTTCGTCCTTCAATTCTGAAAGTCTTCTCACATTTTATGTTGATCAATCTCTGACAATTTTTTTGTTTCCCATAAAGAGTAGCGCCTGAGGCTACCATAGTTTTGCATACATATCTTTCAAACTTACGCATACAATGCGAAAAACATACCTTTATACTTGAAATTTTTTATAGTTTATTGTTATGGTTCCATCTGAATGATAATTGCTGAGTTTCACTGAACGGCTGCTTAGCGACGGAATTATTCAAGCGTTGGGCACTTTAATCCGCCCACTGTTGAGAATGGAGCAAAGTGGTCATCGAGATTATAGCGCTGACATCCAATCCACCTGCTCTACACACGTTTTTTATTGTATTAGAATGCTTAGCAAAAACAGAATAAGGTTGTAGTAGTCATTTCAATATCATTGTCTTCCCCTTCACAAGGTGGTTAAGGTTTTATTCAATGACCTAACGTTTCGACTTTCCAGCTTGCACAGCTGAGCTTAGACCTTAGCGACGATGACCGTAAGTTATACATTATTGTTGCTTTTAATATGTTTAGGGCCTCTGATGACGACGGAAATGTCGAAACATTAGGCAGTCAAATAAAATTATCATTAACAGTCTCATAAGGCAGGAGAAATGAATTTCGAAATTATTATCATCGATGTCAAGGTTCAAAGATGAGGGAACTTGAATATTGATGAACTAAGCTGCAATTTTTTGGACGTCTTTAGAGAGAATTATAATTGCTCTATTTCAAGAAGTTTTGATGAAAAGAGCTATGATTACTTGGTCATCGAGTGCTTCACTGAGAGTCGTCATCGAACTTCTTTAAATGGCATTCAATATTATATCTAATGTAGCGCATTTTCTAGCTAAACGCAGTCTGAATTATTCTTCATTTCCGATATTTCCGATTCCTATAACTCATGCAAAAATCATTCATACAGCTTTGTTCGCTCTTCTCGTTGGCGTTCAGTCATTTTCTCTAAAAGAACACTTTCGCAACTACATCTTGGCAAGAAGTATGGGAAACCTGTGAGTATCGAAGTAGATGAGAAAGTAGTGAGTTGAATGCTTTCAAAACGACTTTCTTCGTTGTTGATGACATTCTTTCTTCCATAAAGCAATTGGATTTTCTCTTCTTGCGCTACCTTTTATTTGCTATTTTAACTTGAAAGGTTCCTCGTTGCATATACCATTTCAGCTCAAATTTACGAGTCTTTTACCCGTAATAAATACCGATATTTACCACGAACGACGCGCAAACCGTGGTTCACCAAAGCGCGCAGTGGAGTTTACTCCTGGTTTACTTGGTGTTCATGCCCGTGGCCAGTTCGACGTCTCCGAACTTTGCGCCACTGATACATGCTGGACCATGTACGAATGTTAGCCGAATTAACTCCGAATAAACTCCAGAGCGTGTTTATGGATCACAATTTGGGCTGCGTTCGGTGAATAAACTTCGGGATTTTTCCTTCCAATGAATCCACATTGTAGGCTTGATTCAGTTCCGAGTTCGTAATGTTGCAGTTTTGAAAATTCGTTTTTCTCAACCGCACTGTATGGCTTATGACCAGTGTCGCATTCTGCCTCCATTTATACCATCAACCTCAAATCTGTATAATAAATTCAGCACGGCAAGAAGCCTAGCTCCGCAAGATTTGAACTTTTTATCTGAATCGTGAAAGTGTCAACAGCGAATTTTGCTGTTGATCTTAAGCTGTGTCTTAAAGATGTTTACTGTGTGATTTCTTCTTCATTTATGGCGTTATTTTGTTAACTGCGCACATAGACGCGCTAAAAGAGAAAGTGGATAGCGCAGCAATCAACCATGGAAACACCAAAGAACACCAATCTGAAAACACTTAGATGGTTAGTAGGCCAATTAAGGCAATTCGTGATGAAAATTTCATTAGTAACATTTTCAGGCAGAAACTGACAGTTTCCCTCGACACTTTCTCGGGTACAAAAACGCTATTGCATTCCTGCTCCAAACTAGACGAAGCATTAGACATCGTACGAATGATCTTCCTTTCTCTTCAATTAGAAAACGCCCTCTCACCTCCTCTTTTTGATGGCTTCTTTAAATTGGTCAGGATTTGTCAAAAAGATCGCCAGCCGCACTCCTCGAGCGGCTGTGCCTGGATCGAAATCTTCTCCAAGTCCAGCTTTCTTTTTCAATTAGTTCCTGTTCCTTCTTGTGAAAAGCTTCTTTGCGCGGTTCATCGTCAAACAATTGCATGAGGTGAGCAGCCTCCAGCTCTTAGTCTTGCTTCTTTCAGAACTTCGATTTCGGCTCGCTCTTCTGTTGAAATCGTCTCATGGTGCGTCCTGACTCGTAACAATCTCCTGAAATAAGAGATGGTCAATGGAGTGGTTTTCACCCAAGTCTTCTTTGCTAGTGGCTCAATCATTTCTCGAAACTCACAAGTAACCTTCCCACCGTTTAGGCGTTCAATACCATTAGTAGAAACATGTTGTCGCAGTGTTTATGAAATATCAACAAAATGAAAATTCTTTCCGAGCCTTCTCAGCCGCTCTTCTTCTAGAATTCTTCTCAACGTTGCTTACACCTGTTCGGACAGGGAACACTTAAAGGGAAGGGGGCAACATTGATAAGACTTTTAAGACGCGCCCCGTGTTTGAGTTCCATTTAGAATTTTCTTTCAAAATTCAAGATGTGGTAAGTGAAGGAAAGGAGAGCATAGCGCCATTCTGAACGATAAAGTGATGGGAAGAGGCGAAATTTCAGAAATAATGTCACGGCCAGAAGCTTTCCCAGCCACTTCTTTGGATGACGCACCCATGCGTCAGTTTTCCATACGAATTTATTGATGTTCTTGAAAGCAGATGCTCTATGAAATGATCGTCAGCTTCACCTGTTAGCCGTGCACAGCGTACGAGTTCTAATAGATAATTTTCATTTTGTTGATATTTTTATTTCGATGAGGGTTTTTTTGGAAATTTTTACGCTATATGTATTTACGCATCAATATAGTGAGTATCGCATGGTTTTCTATATCCACATCTTGGAAAGCGAAGCAAACTTCCTCGAACGCAGCAAACGTGAAACCAGTTGATCGCATTTTCCACCTTCTGGTGAACTGACAACTTTCAATCGATCCATAACCAACATTTCATAGAATTTTCACAAAACTTGTAACTGCCTCGTCCTGAAAACAGTCGTTAGTGTCCAATTGTCTGTCGTTCTCGGAATTGGTCACTGGTTTAGCAGAATCTACTATTGAATTCTCTGTTTTTTTTTCGGTTTTCTTTCGAATGGAATTATTTTGTGTTTTCAACCAATTTCTCAGCAGAAACCCATTTTCGTCTATATTATTTCTGCCGGATGCGCTTTCGGAAGCGTTCATTACTGAATCCAGTTTGTCTTTTTAACAACTTAATTTCCCTATTCTATTTAAGGAGCGAAACTGTAACCGCTTTGTCAACTAGTCTATCGGTGAAGGGATTATTCGATGATCACCACCTGAACCTCACTGGCCTGATGGTCTGGAAAGACCAACGGATCTTCGATGTAGTCTTTACCGTAGTCGTTTGCGCTGTGCAAATTTTGCTGGCCATCGCAGGAGTTTTCGGGCACTCCGTAATTCTATACGCCACATACAAAACGAAGGAAATTCAGACCAAGTATGGTAAGTGTTTTCGTTCTGAAAGGAGCTCCACGCTAGGTTGTCGAATTCTTTTTATTGAAAGTCGAGTTTTATTACCGCTTTTCTGCGGGTTACTATTATCTGTATATAGTAGAATAGGATGTTGCAATGATGCTGCTAGGTTTTGCTAGGTTAGTGAATAGCCCCGGATACGTTGAGACGCGGGTTCGAATCCTGCTTGAGATGCGAATTTTGCCTATTTTATTGAAATTATGTTGCGGAGGTTTTACGTTCCTCGGAGCCTGGTAGAATTAGGACGATTACTCGATCAAAAATCGCGTCGTCTTCAATGATAAATTCACCATTATATTTTCCCGTTTGCAAGCTTCAGCACTTGCTGACAGCATAGAAGAAAAATAAACAAACATATAGATAAGCTTCCATAAGATCTCCTTATAGAAGTTAAAAATTCTAATACTCATGTGGCTGAGTCTCATAACAAACCGTGTTTCCTTAGAAGGTTTTAGGGAACCGATTAAACAGACTCTTATACTGATAATGTGTCATGAATTTAGGAATGCTTCTTGTCCAGTTGTCTGTCATACACATCGTCTGTATCCTGGGAGAATTGACAAACACTGCGTTCATCGGTGAGACATTTTCTCACTTTCATTGTGAGATTTTCTCACGCGACCGCCTCATCGTTGGTAAGATAGCACCAGGATGAAGGAATTTTGTTCTCTTTTTTCCTTTGTGCTTCACTGTGCGAAGAAAGGAAGAGAGATAAAGTCAATCATTCACCATGACAGTCCGGCGTCTCGATCTCCTTAACGAAAGCTGGTAAGAATCAAGACCGGAGGGACTTTCAGCTTGTGCATGACCAATTCGAAGAGGGGTTGGCTATCTCGTTTCGTTAAACCCCAGATGCTTGCTAAAATCTAACTATGTCCTCCATCCTTCTTGTCGAACAGTGGATCGGAAGCGGACTTGCGCGCAAAGGTGGAATAACTGAACCGGACGTCGGCTGGCTAGTCATTGTACCGGCCAAAAGCGAAATCACCATGCCACTAAATTTCTGAACGGAAGAAGAATGCTTCGGAGTGCTCACAGCGGATTGATCAACTCCTCATCCTATGTACTGCTTTGTCCGTTTCAGCAGCTTCCAGACAAAAGTACCCAAACAGTTACGA
The DNA here is from genome assembly GCA_030553155.1 of Nippostrongylus brasiliensis. Taxonomy (NCBI): domain Eukaryota; kingdom Metazoa; phylum Nematoda; class Chromadorea; order Rhabditida; family Heligmosomidae; genus Nippostrongylus; species Nippostrongylus brasiliensis. The sequence goes on from CP130732.1 coordinate 23,528,792, forward strand.
GAACCCCAAACATTCCGCTTTTTTCAGTTGCCTCAATCGAAATAAGCACTATGGACTGTTTTTACGTCTTTGCCGTTTTCCTGGCGACGATGCTGTGGCAGTCGATAATTATGATGGTTATATCGCTGGATCTACTCTGCGCTATTCTTCTGCCACTTCTGTGAGTTTAATCTGAACGACCACGTTCTCGCTGCGCATGCTCATCAGTAGGATTTAACTTCGTGAACGCCAGAGCGCCAAAAGTCTAGTGCAGTTGAAGGGAATTACCTCGAATTTTTGTTGAATGGATTCGTTAAATACACTGCTGCTCCTCGAATGAATCTTATACGGATTACAAGATTAAGAAATGTCATTCGAATTACGCTTGAAGAAAACGAATAAACCATTTGCACGCCAGACATCTTGAGTAAAGACGCTCTTGTCGAGATAATAAATTTGGCTGAAACATCCCTGCCTTGAGGGGTATATGGGGACATGAATACAAACCTGATGTTCGGTTCTCAAACTATCACCGAGCTCGCAAGATTCAAGTAGGTGTTCCGTCGTTCACAACCCTCATTCGCCTGTGACTCCTTGTGTCTTCCTGATTCGGTTGATGTCCAAGATAAACATATCAGATTCGACGTCACTACCCCAAGTCATCCCTCTAGAAGAAGTTCCTGATGCAAATCGGTTATGCGGAATGCAGTAGTCGTACAAACAATGGTCTGATGGACCGCCTTCGGCCAGAATTTCTAGATAATTACCATGATAACCACAGTTCTGTACGGACTTGGAGAGAGACCTAGCGAAAGTTTCCCGGTCAATGGAGTGAAATAGATTGTTTTTGAATAGTGTTCGCCTGTTTTTAGAGCCCCTCAAATTATGGCGTATAAACATTTGACGTATTCATTTCCTACTGCTGCTCATTGATGCAGCTCACGATCTACGGTACTCCTTCCGCATCCATTGGGAAATTGTAATATAGCGCTTGTTTTCTTTTGAATATTAGAGCAGTGTAGGGATGTTGCATTTCTTGCTTTAATGCTAACTGCAACATCTCAATTTTCACATCAATTTTGAGAGTACCGTACCGAATTCTTTTTTCAATCCTTTTGCTTTCGAAGTACGTGATCTTTTCAGGTATCGGAAATGGAATACGCACTACTGCATTATTGCGAGTGTAGCGACCTGCAGCCTGATATCGGCTGGGTATATTTGCCTCATCTATCACTCTTTGGAGAGCCACGGGAACACTCTGTGTAACGTCCACAACATTCAGTCCTATACTGTGTCCGAACTTTCTGAAATCGTCGGCTTCTGTATTGCTGCCTTACAAGTGTTCATCTATCTAACTTGCTACGCAATCGTTTATATTCGCGGTGGGTTTGTATGCACTTTTAAACACAATGGTTTCATTTGATTCCCTACTATTCCCTGTCAAGGTTGTTGGATGGAGTATACTTAACGGCATAATATTTCGCCTTCGGAAACCTTCAGTTCATTGCAGGAGCACCAAATGCTGTATGTTACCAACCCACTAGCACCTGGTTCTCTAGCGGTTTACTAGATTGAAGACGCAGGGAAGATTGAAACGCGCCGTTGAATAAATATTCCATCTGGCAACCTATAAAGAGAGAAGAGCCGAATAGAACGGTTGCCTGTATCCGAGCTGAGAGTCGAAGAAGGGAACTGTTGGTTGTGCATTGATGCTTTTCCAGACACAGTTCATCAAAAGGCGGAATTACTATATGAATAAACATTGGTACATCCTAGGGTAAGCATAAGACATGAGCGGCGCAACGCAGTTTTTCCAAATTAACAAACTGACGGGTTTGATGTAAACCACCGAGGTGAGAAACTTCGAAACAACAGCTTCGGTCAAAAGGAGTGTTAACCTTACGAATCACAGATCGAACATCGTTACTTCATAAAGGTAAAGGTAAAGGTGTCGGCGTTGATCAGTCCGCCTAAGACGCACCGCAGCATTCGTGTTCCATTCAAGTCGTAGAGGCATAGTGAATGCGTATTTGGCCTATACAATGACCTGCGGGGGCCAGCCGCTATACCAGGTCAGTGTCTTCACCTTCCCAGACAAATCTGGTACCAATTTACCCAACCCCGAAAGGATGAAAGACTTGGTTAGACGGTTCGGAATCGATCGCGATGCGGATAAAAGAGCACTCCAAGGGTTATTCAAGATCAGAAGCTCACTGTTTTCAATAGCTTCGCCTTCTGAAAGTACATTAGTTACCGGTTTCGTAATTACTGTCGGACAGTCTGAGGTGTTATTCTACATTTTCGCACACTGCGTTAGAGGCCAAGAAGATCTCGGAATTTTTAGATTGGGATCTATTCAGTTGAAAAAGCCAAGATGTTCACGTAACTTTATGAATCTCACCTCCTTACAACAGGTAATGCTAGTGACGAATTTCAGCAAAAATGTTCATGCGACGGAATAAGAACGCCTGCTACCGCAATCAGCACAGAAAGACGATGCGTACGATCTCCGTGCTGATCATCGTCTACATTTGTACTTGGCTGTTATCCTTGGTGTTGACGAACACCATGTATCGAGTACTGGATGATACATGGCGGCGAGTTATGGCGATGCTTGTGGTGAGCTATAGATGCTGCTTCTGGTAAACACCTGAAGACCCTAGATACTCTGTACTTTAGGGAGTGCTCCAGATGACGTGTTTCGTGCAAACCTTCTACGTGTGCTACCACAGAAGTTCTGAGTATCGCAATATATTCCGTCGACTTTTCAAATCCATGGTTTTGCCGGAGGCCATGAAATGCCACATTCAAAGGGCCTGGCAGGTCAGACCAGACTCCAGCTGAAAGAGTGCGTCATGGGTCGTCAATGCAGCTCCATGCTTCTCATAAAGTCAAAGTTGGTGCTGAGGATTAAGTTGGAGTTTCTGTTGCTGAACTGCTACGACGATTCGCGAGTCAAGGTTGTTCTTTTTGTTCTATAGTTCCCCTCCACTTTCCCATCACTTTGTTCGTAATGCTCTACGTTTGTCTTGTGACTGCTATTTCCAAGCCTTTTATTTTCTTTCCGTCAGCAGCTTTATAAACGTGGTTGGCACTCTCGTGCCTATAATTAGTTACAGTGGCCTTGACTTTGTTGTAAAGAAGACAAAATTTTATCCTGCACCGCCTGACAGCCCTCAAATTAGCAACGAAATTTGATACCTCCTTTGCGATTTCCAACATATTTCAAATTTAACATACTTCCTGCTCTGTTCATTTCAGTCATCTGTTTTCTACTGTCAATTACTATTTTGTACAAATAGATACGTTTTTTGTCTCGTTATGTAAATGGATGCTCTATAAACGCGGGCCGAAATACTCCCTAAGAACGACCAAATTCGTAAATACGTGTCATGAAAATAAATATTTCTCTGCACTCAGTGTACTGAAGGTAGAAATCATCCATTTCAGGAATACTTAACAGGATTGATCATTAACGTCCTACTCTGTTGTGCGGCAGTCTATCTAGGAGGGACAAAAAATTCCTATTTAAAAGGTAGAAAGTACAGCTCAATGCGTAGGCCAAGGTGAATGGCAGGATATACAAGTAGATAAAAACGCAGTTTTGGAAAATCTTGTATGATTTCGAATGTTATTAGAGTATGTAAGCCAAGAGTCCTGTTGCGTTTTCGATGCTATTTTATCCGGATCATTTCCCATTGAATGGAGATGCATATTGATGCTTTCCATATTTTTCTAAAGCTATTGAATTAGCGAGGCGTTACAAAAAATCCTGATGGTGTTTGTCCTCAAACAATTTTAAACGCTTGAAAAATCCCGGAATGTTCTTCGAATGTGACTACTGGAACCGAGATGAATATTTTAGAATTAAATTAGTGTGTCGACTTCATGCTTGCTACCATTTCACTTCTACAAAGTCAAAACACCACATTTTAACCTGACTCAGAAGAGGCACCATCAAAAAACGACGGCAGCTTCAAGGATCACCGATTTGCTGCCTATCAGGCGATGACCTTTGTAGCATATAAATTACCAGAGTGACTTTAATAGGCTTTATTACAACATTTGACAAATTTTTTTACAAATGTACACAAAACCAAGCCTGTAGCGGGCAATGATACATACAAATATACACGGTACCTACAAAACCGCCACGTCCGAGAAAAAACGCATTCACTGGAAAAGAGTTACGGCTGCGATATGGCCGTTGTCCATGATCTGCAACAGTGTCAATGAGAAAATTCGGATCAATGCGGGTAAAAGGTACAGCATTGTAATTTGGAACATCCCCCTGTTGATGCGTTACGAGGTTGATAGGTGTAAAGTTTATCAAACGCCTGATGTTTTGAGCTCCTCGCCGTTTTCAATGGCATGAGCATAGCTCATGCCGCCGAAAACGCGGTAGGGGACACGACGGAGGCCCGGTCAATAGCCGCGTCCACTCTAGCATTTTCGATAAACAGTTCAGTTCAAAAAACACATTCAAGGTAAGACAACCTTTCTCCTAGATTGAATGCACCCTAAAATCGGTCAGATAAGTCCGCAGTGCGCGCGCCGCAACGCGGCGTATCGATCGATGGCACACTATAAATATGCTCTACCCTTCTTGATAAGTGTCTTCTCTCAGGACTTAATCTGTTTCATGATTTTATTCTATTTCTTTCGCCACACTGAATTACTAAATATTCCTTTCTTCTTTTTCCTATTCCTTTTTGATTTTGGTTTTCTCTCCTCCATCCTCGAATCACCCTTCTATCAACTTCGAAATGAAGAGCTGCAGCAGCAGTTCCATGTTGCTCGCTGAATTTCATCGCATCAAGTTCGAAGGCAGCTGTGTATGAATTTCTTCTGGTCATTGGAATGATCAATTCACAAAGAAGCCTCCACAATAATCTCTAAAATGGTGTTCGCAGGTCTAGCTGTTAATTCCGAACCTAAATTCCTTTTCATATTGAGTAAAACTATATCAAGGAGTTAATTTCTGATCAATTGCCTTTTAATGCTAATTGTCCGTAATTTGGCTGTTTACATCGTGTTCGATTTCGCGACGTATTACGCGCAGGTGTATCGATGACCCACCGCGGTACACCGCGTTGCGGCGTGCGAAGGGCGGACTTATCTGACCGAGTTTAGGGTATTTTCATCTTGAGCCCATAACATTTTATCAAAAATGCTGTGGGCACGGCTTTCGGTAGAGTAATCCTCAAATCACTTGCAAGGTTAGCTATGTTTAGGTCTCTGAAGGCGACGAGCAGGTCGAAACGCCAAGCCCATGATAAACTTCTCAACCGTGAGCCTCGTGAGGCATAACAACAACAGACTATCTACACCTCAATGCCGAGTTTAGAAAGAAAAGTGCTTGGGAGTTCATCCCCTTTTGAGATTTCGTCTTCGAATCGCGCGAAGGATCCATATGAGGCAAGACGGTGACACGCGTTTGATGTCACCACCAGCGAGCCATTATTCCCACCACGCAAATGTTCTCAGCTACGTTTTTACGAACCACATAAAACTCAATGAACTGAGCATGCGAACGCTTTCACAGCCACCGCGTCTCACCTACCATTCCACCTTTCCTTCGCCAAGGCCAAGCGCCTAACAACAACACCATTACGGTGGACAGCTTCGTGGAACAGACGATCAAGGATGGAAAACCCATGACCCATAGTGGTTCTCGCTTCAAAGGCAATGATCACAGTGAAGATAGCATGTGATTCCTCCTGGATGATGGGCAATCAGAGCTCAGATTACCTTTATTTTGTGTTTCTTGGTGCTAGTTTTCGCCTTTCGACCCGTAGGATAAGACGTAGCGTTCATATCATACAATCAAAATCAGTTCGGTGAGCTGCCTATTTGAAAAATCTCAAAGACACTCCACAAACCTCAACAACGATCTGATCAGTTCCGTAACAGAAAGTCGATCCGAACGGATTTCGATCTTCCTGCGTGTTACGTGACACCACCACTGGTTGTGGTTCTTCGTATTCACCATTTGCATCTGTGAAGACGCCACAAATGTCGCTGAACTAAAATTGACCCATGTATATTAGGAAATCGCACAAAGAATTACGCAGGCAATTAAGTTGCTTCTCAATGTTGCATTTCACGCTTGGCGATTTGGATGATATCAAACCGTTTGAAAAAGAACACATCTCAACAAGCACAGGGACCGCGATCACGCTAACAGCTTCTAGCATTGCCGCCATACCCAGGACTAATGAGAGATGCATCGAAGAGTGAATTTTCAAACATATTCCTTCAAACAACACATGACCTCAACAAAAAAAAGTATCGTCCAAGGATAAAACGAAGATGGCGCTTCTATCAAGCATAGGTCTCTCATGAGAAACATATCGGATGAAGAGCTCTGTGTAAATCGAAATAATAGTAATAAAATAATTAAAATAGTTGCGCTAAAGGTGGCACTTTTGCGTTTGGTCAAGAGATTGCTACTTGCCCGGGCTGAACAAGCCTTCCATCTCTCCGGGATCGGGTAAATCCGTAACTCCGAATAGAACACGAATGGTACGATGTGTCCCTAGGGGAGTGACCAACGCCAAAGTCTTTAACACCACTCTTGTATTTACTACTGCAGCCCTACCGCATCAGAAGAGCAGGTTAATTCAAAATTGGAGGTTTGAAGTCATCTATGGAGTAAATCCGATGAGCAAAACCCAATGGTTTAGAAATATAGCAGACATGAAAATCTGAAGACTGCCAGGATAACTATACACGATAGCTCAAACTTTCACTCTGACTCTTCTATTATGCCGGTTACAAGACGAATGATGTGTTGTTGAATCCAGAAACGACCTTTACGCTTCCCCTTTTTGTGTGCCCCTCGGAGGCTTATCCCCGATGACGGGTGCTTATAATTCGTAACATTGTCCCGTCTTTTTTGAGCAGCACAAGTGGAGCGACGCGGGTGGCCACTTATAATGAGAAATGATGACATTATTGCCTGCCATCCACGCCCATCTTCCTTCGTTGACCAATTCGGCGTAAAAAAGACCGACAACGCAGCAACGATACATGCGCACAATGGGGAGACGTCAAACCGTGGCCAATCAAGCTTACAGATGGCCCGACGACGTGACGCCAAACCATCGGCACACAATCGCCCTTTACGGCGCAACAGTTGGCCACGTGCTACCACATTATTGGCCAAATCTGACAGATGAACGAGATATTTTGAAGGATGCCGACGAATAGGGCTTCTGGGTAAATTCATGCACTGCACGATGCATTCATTCCGTATAGTATAGATTGAAACAACTATTCTTCCTACAGACGAAAGGGCCGAATACATTTCGTATCGCTTTCGCCAAAACATTTACCGGAAAAGTGGATGCTGACCAGGTTTTTAAGAGCCTCAAAATCCTCCTAAGCAGTACTATTACAAACGAATATAGACCGCAACTACTCACCAAGGAGTTAACTTAACTTTAGCTACTTATGCTTTAGTGAATAAAGCGAAGCTGGAAGAAATATGTCTTAACTGAAAACATTTTGAGTGTGAGCATTAATCAGCTGATTATAAACCCTCCTCTACACTGGTAATCGAATACTTTGAAAATTCCACTTGAACACACACCCGCTGATTGACCAGATGCCTCAGCAATGTGGGCATCGAACCCACGCAACAATGGGCAATTTCTAGCGCTCCCATGTGTTCGTTTCACGCATCATTTCTCCTTAAACAAACGCACTAATCAGATACTCGAGTATCTAAATAGCGTGCGGCTCGAGTAGTGTGCAGTGTTCCTCAACCGATGTCGATAAACGACGTCAAAACGGCAACTATTCTATCGACAAATTCAAAATAAACATGGTTCAAAACAAACTGCAGGAGGATAATTGATGGAAACTGCATGATTTCCATGGTCACCTGTCTCAGAAATCACCTAGAGTGGCTCCAAAAACCCATCCAATGAGGACAACATCGGCTCACTTTTTTTTAGCTGCTGTTCCAAAATCAGCGCTTATTTTAAACCTCATCGAATGGAACGAACACTCGGAAGAAACAAGTACGTGAACAAAACGTGAACTTGCCTTCGATGATGTGCTGATTACGGTCGGTTCATTTCCATCGAACGTCACTCGAAATTCACATCTCGCATATCTGGAGGACATAAATTAATACACTTCCTTTTTAGTACTCTTCTTTGATTGTTTTTTCATTTACTCAAGAGACTTCGAATTTGAAATATGCACATAGTACTGAACAAAATTAAATAAATTTTCCCCGCACGTAACCTCGATAGTGAACTTTTGAACAAATATACTGCATGCAACTCAGCATTGAACTTTCCACCTTTATGCACGAATTTTCAATCAACTGCAGCACAGCGGCGAACATTTATTACAAGCTCATAGATGCATTGAAGCGAGATGCAGCCGTTTAACCCAAGTGAAAATGCAGGAACAACGAAATCACACAATCACTGAAAAACTAAAAAATCATTGGAGCTTTTGAGTACGATAGGATTGCAAAGCAAATTGCTTTCTGAGACTAGAACCATCACAGAATTTGTCGCTTTCACTAGGGTTTCCGTTGCAGCCCTCAAACGTCGGTCAGAGTTAGAGGATGCTCTCTCGATTAAGGAGAATACGGAATAGATCCCTGCCTATCTCTCATTGAATCACAGTTAATTACTCTTTGCAGATTCTGCTTCGGAAATTCTACCCAATTTGAGATAGAATGTGTCTCTAGGTTACGGCCTGAACAGAAACTTAGCGAAAAGGGTGAATGGGCTACCCTGCTGTGCAACAACTTTTTGGGAATTGTATTGTACACAAATATTACCACCATATGGAATTTTACAGTGATTTCGTATTCCTCTCGTTCTTACATTTTTCAGTTGGATTTGGCGAATTCGTCTCGCTTCATTGTATATAGGGACCAATGAGAAATGTTTGCCTTTGTGCTGCCAAACTTTGACATATTTGCCCTTCCAATGCAGCTTTTGTAATTTTTTTCATCGACATTTTCTTTTTTTTCACCGTTCAAGGGACGTCGACTACGTCAGTATAAGAAGTGAAATCTTCAGCTATCCTTCACTTCGCCTCTTAAAAAAGACAAAGAGTTCACAAAAGTAATATATGTATATATTCTTGCTGTTCCAAAGAATAGTCACCTTTTCTATGATTCTGTGTTCTTCTCGAACACCGAGCAGACAGAAATGTGCACATTCCGGCACTACCAGCATTACCAACTTGCTGATGCATGTACATAGATAAATGCGCATAAATGGTTTTTTCTACACAACAACCACTGAGTTCATTATCATTACGCTACTGCAAAAACAACACTAAGATAGCACCGCATGAAAGCCTACTGAAGAGTGCATCCACTTTTTTCAATCCATTTTAATGTCTGCTTGCTAGAAGACCCTCCAAGAATAGCAATAGTGCAGAAGAAACTGGCAAAATTTATGGCATCAAGTCCACAAAAACCATCACTTTTGAGCAATTTTCACTCAAACGTGGATCAAACACCTCCTATAACATTTCGGTCACATTTGGACAGCCTATTCCTGTGCTATTTGGTTATCACCAACAACAGCGCATCAAATCGAGACCGGGCGTCCAGAACAACAGCAGAAGTTGTGTTGAGAGCTATTGCCTCATTTTCGAGCTTTCTTTAAGTAGCACTTTTGACAAGTAATGCCGGCGTGAGTACGGGCGCTTAAAATCGCACTTGATCAACCACGAAAATTTAGAAAATAGCGTCGAAATTATCTGTTTCCTAAACTGAGCCTGATCTTTCAGGAAACATCAGAATGAATTTTTCACCTAGATGAGTAATGAACCGAAGAGAAGGTTTCGGAAACAGCTTTACCTCAAAAAATTTCAAAAATTTCATTTGTCACAACAACGTATGATCCACCACTTTCTGAATACCCCAAAATTAGGGAGGCAAAAAGTTTGTGACAAAAAAGTGGGGACGTAGGAAAAACATTCATGCGCGGAAATTGGTGTTTGTTCGTAGTCTCGGGAAATATCTTAACCTAGGGTAAATATTCATAAATTGTCGAGTTTATCGGAGTTGTAGATCTGAGCGATGCGCAGCCGACCCGATCACAATCTTAAACGCTGCCGAGCAGCAGCACGTAATGTGATTAGCAACTGTGCGATTAGCGACGCTACACGATTAATGATGCCGAAACATAGCGGATCCCCAGATTGCGCCCCAAAAGCCGCCAAAATCACTGGAATACCAGCCCCTACATTAGCATGAAGAGCGCGCTTTTTTGCAGGCCACGGATAACCGTGGAGTCACTAATTCCATTCTCGCTTTTATTCTCCTAGACCTGCGTTGATATCTTTCAGAAATTGGGAGAATATCGTGCTCACCACAACAACAGGCCACTATAACGTAGCAGATTATTGGGTACCGGTGTATGACATACCTAGCACCATTGTCTACCTTTTTAATCCATTCTCGACTTTACTGCCCCATGACTACCCGTTAGCATAATTTATACCTGATTCCTCATCATAGTGAACTCCCCCAGGTGACGGAAGGCTTTATCAAACTGCATACTGTGGTTAACAGGTATTTCCTTGTTTGGTCTCATGAGCATTTCTAGCATTGTTTGATCAGTTTTTAGGATGGTCCGGTTTTTTATCTTCCTTGAGACTTGTTGTTCTTTTTTTGTCTTTTTTGTCAATTTCGTTACTAATTTCGTTGTATTACTCATCCATGTGCATGTGACGATGAATAAAATATAGGCAAACTCAAGAATAGTGGTCCCTTCCTCGACCACGCCATTATGAAGTGAAAGTGACAAACTCAACATGAACGGCTGATCAGCAAGGCTTTATGAGGATCATCATGAAAAACGCTGTCTGACATAAAACATCACAAAAAATCCCATGATTACGCAAATACCTGCTAGGATTTTCCAGATCTACATCTTATATCGAACTCAGTATTTTTGATCGTTTTATCCTCTACCGAAGGGAACGATCCCTCTTCTGAAGAAATTAAATTTTTCGTAGATATTTAAAAACGCTGAACTTCCAGAGGTGGGTGGATAGCGCTGCCCTCTCTTTGCTATACTCACTTGAACCACCGTCCTTCAAAGGTCTGCCAAGGTCTGACCTTATAGGCTCTGCGTAGTTCTCCAAAAGGCTTTGTTTCGCCCAAAGAACATATTTGGGCGATAAATCCCTCGTTTTGCCCGGCTGCACGGACCACGAGACAAAGCGAGCGGCGCTAACCTAATTTGGATCGCTCTCTAGCTTTATCCCTCGTCCCAACTACTCGTCACACAGCTCGCTCTACTCCTAGAGAAAAACCTAACACATAAACAAGCAAACTTCCAAAATCGCATTGCCCACTGGCGAGAAACACAAGTAGACAACAGTCCTACACTATACGAATATGCATATGGAGTTGCTGGGAGTGCGAATGCCCTGCGAAAATTCCAAGGAACGACGGGTGCACGGTACCATGTGATCGGACAGTGAACTTCGTGGTTTTTTCATCTAATATTCACTGTGGAGAATAAAACAGAGAGTTTTCCTGAGTGCTGCAGCTAATGAGCTGTATCGTAAATGCGAAACCGTCTATACTGCAGTCGGTCGAGAGAGTTCGGAGCGCTCCTCCCTACGAGTACTTTTTTTGTTAGATCGAGAAAGGGCAAGTAGGTGATGGGACAGAAATCAGATAGATAGATGCGCCAACTATCACTCCCGGCGAAGTCTAAATCGGATACTCAATTGACGAAAATGCTTGAAAACACCTGCAGTAACAACTAAATGCGCTGACCCCTGGAATGCCCGTCATTTCGAAAGGATGATATTAATAGCTCTATTCAAACGACCTTTTGTTATAGTCTCTCGAAACAATCTACTTATACCACGGCTGAACTTCTACGTGGGGTCCTGGATTTGCATACATCGATAAAAACTTCGAAATCCTGTAATAATATCAGAGGATGTCCATTCCCGACACCGACACCTTATCAGTTGTCCTCTTTTGACAAAGTTTTCAGATCTTGAAACAACCGCTCAGAAGAAGGCGATTGTGAAGGTGAAACAATGAGCCAAACATTTTCTATCAAATTTTGACTAAGCTGAACTTTTTCTACGGCTACTTATTTTAGGAAGGAAGGTGCGTGGTCCAGTAGAAAGAGGCACTACTGGCACGTGCGCGGTTGAACGATCGATCCTCGCCCGGGCCTTCCATCCTTTCGTGGGCGAGCATGTTGGTTTCAGACTTGTCTGGGAAGGTAAAGACACTGTCTGGATGTCATTGTATAGGTCGAATACGCATTCATTGCCTCTATGATCCTGAATAAAAAACGAATACGCTGGGGCGTTCCTAGGAAACCGATTAACTCTCCGCATAGTTCAACATCGAGAACTGCCTCATTAAATGACTTCTAGAATGTAAAATTCACCGTGAAGTTTAATCTTTGAAAAGAAAACTTCTTTTAGATGGTCATCATTTTATTATCAATATTTGTCGTAGCGAAGGTCGTGAAGCACTCGTATATTTCTGCGAAGTTGAAAAGGTCCCCTAGGTGTTACAGTTGAACCACTTTACCCCTGCATTTGCCCCTCTTTCTTTACAAATCAGAATTCACACTCTTCTTCAATTTTCACACTAACGCACTGTAGCGCCTCCACCAACATATGGCATGCTGACTTCGGAGCCCCACCAAAGGCATTTACAGCCCCCGGAAGACCGCGGTCAGGCAGATCTGAAGAGCAGATTGTCGGAAGCTTCGTCATCGAGCGAAGAATGGCCCGCTACCGTGGGATGCACTACGTTATGGCTCCCCGCAGAGTTCACTTGGTCTCCTATTCGGCGCAATCATTGTAAAGCGGCCGCGTTCCCGCCGTTAACTGAACACACTCACAACCTATCTCAAAAGGGTAGAGATATGACGATGAGAAGACGAACAAACTGCGTTCCAAGAACGTCGGTCAACTTCCGAGGATTGTCACATTAAATAATGATTTGAAAGTAAAATCCGCTATGAAGCTCAAGCTTTGGCAAGAAAACTTTCTTAGAAAGGCCATCATTTAATTATTCAAAATATGCCCCAGCACAGATTGTAGGAGACTTGGATATTTCTGAAAATTAGAAAGCAGGTTTCATGGGTGACCCCTTTGGGGCCACAGCCAATAAAGTTCTTAACGGACCCTACAGCTGAAAAGGAACAGTTGATATTGCGAAATTTACCTACTGAATGCGCATTCACGAAAATGTGTAGAAGGTGTGCAGGTCTGCTATTCCATTGTAAAAATAGAAACTAAAAAATTAATGAAGAACAGCATAATCAAACGGAAAGAACCCACATCGTGAAATCATAGTGACCGGGCATGTTTGTGTGTAGTACAATCTTGATCACCCGTTTCGTCACATAGTCGAACAGGACGTCCTGAATTGCGATTAGTTAAGAAACAGCTCTTCACCGAACATTGAAAGTACGTAGGGTTAACCGAGTTTCATCGCTCCTTAGGTGAAAACAATAAATAAATGGATTAAAAGGGCTCCTGGGAATTGAAATCAAATTGTTGATACGTGCTCAGAGATGCATAGATAGAAATGATGTCCTTTTTTATTATTTTTCTACGAAATGGAAACGCAAGATTTCCTTTCAAGTTTCGCGTCGTTTAACTTTTTTTAAAGGTTAAAAGTCCGTTAGGACTTTTTCGTATATAATTTCATGTGCATTGTTTTTTGTATTGCATAGAATTTAGTAAAATTTCCTAGTTATACAGAAAATGTGTCAAACTGTAACTAGGATTCTTCTCTAATCCATTTGTTTTTCTACTGGTCTTATTGAATTCGTCTGTTCGGTTCTTCCCTGATTTTCTTTTTGTTCTTCATCTGAAGTTATTCTGCCATGAAGATGATCTTCGCCATAGCACAACCATAAGAATATAACGAATAAATAAAAACATAACATGATTTTTGATGATTATATTAATATTATTCATGTCCACAAGTCACATGTTATGTATGTGTTCACTATTGTGGTTAAGTTTTGTTGATTGGATAACCATGAATAAAATAAGTATGTAAAATCTGTCCTCAAATTTCAACGTACAACTCCTTAAGGGTTCAAACATGAGCCTTTATGGGGTCGGCTGATGCGGCGCATCCTGTAACGGAACGCCGTTTAAGAGTGTGTGCGTGACTAATGAGCGTAACTGCATTCCCTAATTTGAGTAAACACATCCTTATCGATCTCTTTCGAAACAACGAACATCCACGTCTACTTAGCAGACTTAGGCGGAACAGCTCATAGTCATCTCGCGGCAAACATTCGAAATGGTTTGCGGCTCGCGAAAAACTTTCTTCAAAGAACTAGTGGTTTAACAAATAGCCTATCCAGATTCATTCAAACTTCCCACCCATTTCAGCCTGACTGCCGTGAACACAACAGGAAAGCTCCATGCCAAAGAATCAAGTCGCCAACTAAACAAAATAAATCATTGCAGTTCAAACAACAATTTGCCATACCCTCGTCAGGCGAGCAACACGAACAGATCTATGGGTGTTCTGACACCAAATCTGTCATCTGGTACGGTAGTGGCGGTCAAACAAAAAACGACGCATGACAAATAGGTAATCCGTATCCATTACCGACAGCAGGTGTTCGGAGCATGTCAAGTGCTTCAGCTGGTTTACCAGACGACCAACCCAGCGTCATTTGAGCTAGCCGATGTCAGAGTGCGCCACCACCGGAACGCTTAGTAGAGACTAGGAGAGCCGAGTCGAATGTCACGGCTTTCGAAATCATTTTCGAAGACTGAGTCAGCCGAAGCAGGAAACGAGGAAAAACAGTTGCTTGGAAGGTTCCCTGTTTTAGACGGTGCGCACGATAACTAGGAGCATTAAGAAAAAACATATCTCAAAACAATGAAACAAGTAGCTGAATGAACAAGCTAGCTGTTACGCTTCTATAGCGCAAGAACGAAATTTCTGAAAATCTATTTTACGGATTCAAACTGATATTCTCAAACAGACATTCATCTTCATTCTAGTTTCCAATCAGAATTCCTTCTCATGAGGTCACTCATTTTTATCGACGTTTCTGACAACCGATGTAGCATAGAATCACCTAATTTCTTAGCTATAGGATATGTATTCATTAACCACGTTTTGCGATTCCATCGTTCTACTAACGATGATCTACGCGTTATTCAACACAACGTCGCACCGCTTTGACGATAGACTCTGAGGCAGGTCATCAAATTTCACACGTCTTTAATATCTTCTGATAAGACTCAAGAAATCCGTCAGAAAAGCTAGAGACAGTTCCACATTTGGCCGGATAGATCAATGGTCGCAACCGTCGAACCACTTTTAGGCCTGTCAAGGCGATGCAAAGCTCAAAGGTCCTATGAAGACCGAACTTTTGGTAATGAAGAATTTGATTTTTGGATTCTACTCGAATAATAGACAATGACGTACCTATTTGGTAGATAGCAGTGAAAAGCCTTGTCACCTCAAGTGAACAAATAGCTGGACCGACCAATTCAATGAACTCCTGACCGCAAAGAAAGCATTCCCATCAACTCTGGGCGTTGATTGGCTGTGTGCGCTTGTCGAATAATTAGCGGCATCTCCTTTTACTCAAGTGCTTATTCGTCATCATTAACGCATCGTTGTTCCATCAACCGACCGGCAATCCCGTCGTTTACATGACAGCGCAGCTGACCGGTAATCACCTCCCATACTCAAAACATAACTGCTGCAAAGCCGGTCCCAATCAATGACAGGAAGAAATAGAGCGTGGATGTCTTCTTGTACGGGAAATCACATTCCACTTGAATTCACCCAACCCCTACCTTTCACTTGTTTGTGCACCGCGCTTAAGCACTGAACCGGAGTTCCCCACGGACAACTTTTCCTCAACTGTTTCGAGCAAACTGCTGCTATACAGTTGTTCTAGAATATCTTCCAATATTCAACGTGATAAAACAGATGAAAAATATTGGATCAAGAAACATTGGCGCGATTCTACCAGGACGTTTACAAATACAGTGTTACAATCAGATCTTGGAACAAAAGACTCTGAAGTGCACACAACTCCACCCCCCCCCCCCCCAGAGCCCGAGAATGAGGAAGGGCACGAGGCGAAACATGCCCTTATTCCATTGACATTTCCTTCCAGACCTTTATGAGGTCTTCTTTTTTCGAGTAGAATGAAATTTTTTGAAGCAGACCACGATCTCTAAATGGAACCAAACACACTATTCCACCTGATTGAGGTTAGAGTTGTGCGGAGGCTACTCTTCTGGGCTTGATGATGTCGCAAGGCCAACTCCAACACCACTCCTATTCGATCGTCAATTTATGAGCTCATGCCAAGCCCTGCTAAAATATACATAGTACTCCTAGGAGATCGGGCGATTGTTTCAGCTACTGATTTGGTAGGCTCAAAGTCGCTTTCGGCCACACGGCAATCAACAAAATTTCGTATGAGAAAATGATGAAGCGATGCCGTGCTGTACTGAAGCTCTCCGAATCATCTGGCGCTGTGTTTGTCCCAGAGAAAGTCAATTTGGAATTTGATCCCACAGTTGGACAGTAAATATGCTGTTCTTCAGAACAACTCCCCTTCTACAGGGCCTCTAGAACACTTCCGAAAAACTGGTGTCTTAGCACCAAAGGTTACTGTTAATCTATGCCCAGTACTCCCTTTCGCTCGTAGTCTCCATTTCCAGCTCTCCACAAATGAAGAACGCGAATGTCGATATATTTCCTTCTGGCGCGTTCAATTTCTCGATCGCGTGTTGTTGTTTCTACGTTAGCTCCTTCGTTATTCGCTACTCATTACATGTCATAACATAGTGAAATGCATGTCCACCGGCCCGTCTCATTTCAAACGACCACATGTGATGCCGCATATTCTGACGGGGCGCTGGAAAACCGAGATTAAAGACGTTGAGGAAGTGGGACGTAGATGTTTTTTCCAGCCGATCTTAGCGCTACGTCCATCTACCAAAAACCACCTCTCGCCTATTGTTATGATCAACGTCTTTCTCTGCACGCGATTAGACTAAAAGGCCGACCAACACGCCGTAAAAACAAGCCGTGCTCACGCGTATTCGTTCTTTTGCGAGAACTTCTTGCACATTCGCTCATTTGACGCACCAGAACACCTGGCCACCAACCGGATGTCTCATCGGAACAAATCGCGCCCAGCTCGTACACAACGTTGGGCTACTCTATTCTATCTGTAGTTTCCCTGGAATTGATTCCAATAGAAATGGAAATAAATTATAATGTACGCTTACCGTTAGGAGACACGTGGGGTTTTAGGAGAAAATCTAATAGTAAGGTTGAACCATTGGCTCTTAAAATTAAACTTTAAACGTAAGCGAACACTAAGAAACAGGGTGTGCCTAGCTTTATGGCTGAGATTTGTCTAATTGAGGTAGCCAGCTAAAAACGGGGGGATGGTCAGAAACGAATTACGCAACTCGAAATAAATCGCTCTCATGAGGTGATAACACCAAGACGAGTGGACCTACCAGCTCCAAACTAACTCGTTTTTCTGATTAGGCGCTGAGAGGAGCTGAGCTTATTCAAGTACTTGTTTGTATATGCTTCTGCAGCATCACCAAAACTAGAAAACTACGAAGAAAACAAGTCGCATTTGCCCAAAAAACTGGATTCTAGGCCAAACCGTCAAAAGGTTGAATACCATGCTAAATATTTTCAGAACAATATGCTCCATGAATTGACTATTTGCTCAAATTCTTCTCATTCTACCAGGTCTGTCATAACGAGCATTGAGCAACAAAGCAACAGCAAAAGGTACAGTACTATCCGCTTCAGTCAGTTAGCATGAATCTCTTCATCGAGAAAATCAAATCCTGAGAAAAAGCATTGAAAACTTGTCCCGGAAACACACGGATTGAAAAACTGCATCCTGTTCTACGCACACGTACACCTTTTATAAACGACTTGGGCAGACTCGAAATTTCAAAAACGTTTCATGAAACTAGAAAACTACTAGCTCTCATCAAATAACAGCCTTCGTTGTTGCGATCGGATAGATTGTATCCGTCGGCCGAAATCGTTCTCGTTGGAACAACAAATTGCCGTGCACGGTCCCTCGGCCATTGTTTTCGCTGGCTAACCATTCAAATCGCCGGCTGCACACCGCGATCCAAGCAGTAAATAATTCAAGATTTGTCCACGATGAGCCAAAGCACTTTGTAAGCGAGAGTCACCTAGCCTCCGTCGTTAGCAATGAGAACTACTCAAGATACTGAACAACGGCTAGAGACGGTTTCAAAAGGATGTGCCGATTTCGTTGAGGTTTTGTAGCACTAGAGATTTCCAAATAGAAAAGCGTGCTTCATCGAAGCTGCTAAACGTTTGACAGCAGATATTCTTCGCTGCAAAAAACGGATTTGGGCTTTCCGACGTGATCACAGTCGACAAGATTTCAAATGTGAGCTACCAAAGATCACATATTTCCATATTCGGCAAACCTTAACAGTTATGAAACAAAAAAAAGTCGAGTGAACTATAAAGTGGCAGCAAATCTCCGCCCTAATGGACTATCTAGCCACGTAAATTATTCCAGATCCAAGGTAGGTTGTTAGGATGATACTACAATTCTGTAGTGAACATTCGTACCGGGACACTCTTACCTTCACTCAGAAGCCGTTTTCAGCTGAACTGAACGACCAACCGGTTCAGATCGGGGCCTACTATGGCGCCTACAAATTGCCAATCATTGCTCACTGCCTTCAACGCCACCAGCGAACTCAACAATTCATATAGGTCGCGCGAGGTGTGAAATGCATAATGACGGCGACAACCACTGTGAACCGCCGCCTCGTTAAATTCACCGCACCATTTTCGTATTGGAGGTGTTCGAGTGCATACGGTTCGAGTTAGGGACTAATTTCTGACCCTTTTGAACGTAAAGGTAAAAGTAAAGTAAAAGTGTCGGCATTGGTCAGGCTTCGAAGCCGCTACACCAAGTCAGTGTTCTACCTTCCCAGAAAAGTCTGGTACCAATTTATCAACACCGGAGGTATGGAAGGCTTGGTTAGCCCGGGCGAAATCGACCGTGCGGGTGTCAGTAGCGCCTCTTGCCACTGCACCACGCGCGCCAATATCTGAACGTAAAACTGACAATTTCAAGTTTGGTAGTAATCCGCTAACTTGGCTTTGGAGGATCGCCTGAGCCGCCACAATTGATGCGTGATAAGCAGCGAGGTGAAATTTGCGAATCGAGTTTCTGTCATTTTGAAAAATAATTGGCAATTTGCAGATACCACTGCATGGTCGATCCATATAGAAGAAATCCACTCCTTATAACTTTGGGAAGTGAGCCTCCGATCTGAACGAATTCCTTCCAATTTATTTGCCAACCATTGGTCGCGCAATTACGCAACCAGCTCAGGAACAACTTTTCGCTGACATCGCTTCAAGTGGATATAATGAAGCATTGTAGCATTATACCCCTGCGGGAGGTGTAATACAAATCATCAGAAGTTCAGGAGCTGGGATGGGTCATTAACCCAGCCGAATGCACATGGGTGCGACCACAAACCCACCGTCGGCACAAGAGTCAACAGCGGCAAAGACGCACCGCCGGGTGACCTTACGCGCCAGCAATCAAAGACGATTATTTGTTAGTGCGTCGGAACCATTAACATACAGATTGACTGGACACATCGGGAGACCACAAAAAGGCAGAAGTTCCCAACCAGCTGTCCATCGCAACAACTATCGGAGGAAAGCGTCTAGGATGGCGCGATTCTCTCTCCTAGACGCCTCGAACGACCCCATCCACTTAATAGAGGATCATCTAGAATTCACACATCGTGAAAATTTAATGACATGGTCACAGCCTCCGTGTGTGTGGCCATCACCCACGAATTTCGCCGGAATGGGACTCGGGGAGGAGCACGCCAGCTCCTACGGAACGTCTATGACAATTATATCTAACTAACACCTTCCGGTCGGGTAAACCCCCATAACAACCACTAGAAAATCGAGAGACATCGGCAACATTGACATCCTTACTTTCCAGCAACATACCCTCAAAAGTTCTCCTTTCGATTGAGAGGAGAACTACGGTAACCGCTTAAAATGACCCCAAAATAAAGGCTCACTAAAAGACGGGAGATCCAACGACTGGTCAAAATGCGTTGAAGTTATCGCTGAAGTCTCAGCCGCATCAGCGATAACTTCAACGCATTTTGACCAGTGGTTAGCTCAGACTTTATAGGGACCGTTTGCAATTCTTAACAAAAGAAAGTGTTAAGATCCACATATGAACTGACAACATATAGCACGTTCATAGCATTCTTCCCAACGGCGTATTATATGCAAGAAATACGTGCGCTGGTGACAGACGTCGCGTATTCATCACCCCTACGACGGCTCCGATCGTAACAACCCGACGGATAATCCACGCTAATTAATCATGCTGAGGTGCGCGTCAAGGTATGCCTCTTCTAGGTCGCAGGTAGCCCAACTAGCCATTGACCACACTACGCTTGGTATAAATAACGATATCGTTTAACTGCGTTCAAAAAAACAACGAAATTCAAACAATTGCCACTTGGGGGAGGATGCACTGAGCAATTACCAGCAACTTCAGTACCACTTCTACTTTTAAAACTATGACAAATTATTTGTGATGCACAATAGCTGATCTCCTTCCACCATACCTTCTTAGTGTTTTACTACATCGAACAGCTCTCGATCGTAAAAAATTGAATATACAGGTAGAATGCAACGGGTTAACTACATAGTTTGGACCCGTTGGATAAGAACAGTGACGAGTGATTGCAGATCATGGGATCAATGTCGATTATCATGAGTTGGGTGACTTCGAGAGCTTCAAATTAGCAGAGGAATGGTGTTTATGCGGGACCACGTCCACCTTACAGAATTCCTGCCCTACGCTTACGTTCCTGCCCTATTCCACGCCTCTTTTACCTAATTTTCTTGTTCACATGAAGCAGAGAACGGATACGCCCATCAGAACTATAATAGAAGTTAACATTTTTGATGTCAGACGAAACAATTTCGCATTTTTCAAAATTTTCACCCTATTCCATGGGCGACCGACATTTCATGCCGAACGATATTATTCATGTATGAGCGCCAGTGATCATACTCTCAGCCTAAAGGAAAAGCCGGCCGTTCCCTGGGGGTGATATAGATTACTTGACACGGGCACGGACGCAACAACGCGCTGTTCAAAGCGGATGATTCATCAAAGATGCCCTCAGATAACACATTACGCTGCCGGAAATAGTTCAAAGGCTCGAGCAACCACTGCATTTTAGGAAATTGTGATGGGGAGGGATGTTTTAATTACTATTCTACTAAAAATTAAAGGTAAAACGATCGGAAGTCCGCTGATCAGATCCACAAGTTCGCGCCAGCGCATTCGTCCTCCATTTAAAATGATAGAGATATAGTGACATCCTATAAAATTCCTCTTCCACCAGAGTCTGGAATACAGCTGCATCAACACATAAAAACAGACCCTAATCGTAAGTGCTTCTTTAAATACACTTTAAATACACCCCTTTTGCAGTCATTAGAGGATTTACTGGGGTAGGTGGCTGTTAAGGGCTGAAATCCCCAATACGGGAGTGACCTCGCCGACCTGTGCTGTGACGGATCGACCAGGTAAGGTGGTTAGACCCGTCTTGACTCCAGACATTCCCTCAAAGTCCCTTCTCACTGGAAAACGGAATGCGATAAAGTTACCAAAAACTTACCACGAAAACCTCTAACAATGTCTGAGTGTGCTTAACCAACGTCCGAACAGGAAGGAACTGAGACTAAATGTATTCCTTGACCCTGCTACCATATGCTGACGCCGCAGTCGCCAATTATTGCACACCACCTGTTTAGAAGCAATCCACCATTGAGCACGATTTAGAATCAATCTTGGCACTCTGATTTCTTGTTCCTCGATACAAATGGTTCATTTCCGAATTCCCTGTGGTAAAAATGTCGGTGCCCGTTGTTAAGGAACACCTCTACCAGTAGGGAGCTACAAGATGGTCAACCAACGATCAGTAAACATATTCCTTCTTCCGAAAAACCACAAACCTCATTCACATTCCCCAACAGTCCGACCAACTCACTTTTTCTATTTTAAAAGCCTCGAACGATGTTTCATGAGAATGTCGGAACCAATCTAGGCTGGAGACGTTTGTCCATTTTCGGATATACATCCAATCGTCCACATAATCGCACCCCTTCGTCTCCGAGCCCGCCCCCGTCGGAGCGAAATGCCACGCCCTCTCATCCAGCCGTCATTTCGGCTACCAACCGACTGCGCCTCTGTGTGCCATGGGGCCAATACTACTATTGTTATTGCTGTTGAATGATCACGTTCATGGAATCACCGAGTGTCCTCGAGAATGCGAATGCGACGCTATACCCCCGAGCAATTCGTCCTGGGCCGTATATTGCCATCGAGGAGGTCTGAACGACTCGATCTTCGCAGACATTCTTAATCGACTCCCACCAACACTGAAGCTGCTGGATATTCACGCTCCTCTATGGCGCCCTCCCAATAAGTTCAAATGGAGCGACAATCTCAACCGTTTTAGTCAACTGAAGCATCTCCGACTTGTCAACTGTGGCATTCCAGCCATGAGCAGGACCACTCGGCTTCCATCATTAGAGCTGCTTGACCTTCGTGGCAATGACATTGAGCATGCTACTATGGGCAATTTTGGAGGAATGCCTAACCTAAAGTTTCTGGACCTTAGTCACAATCACTTGAGTATTCTTCCTACCGGAGTTTTCACTTTTCTTCATAATCTCAAGTACCTATCTCTCGCTAATAATTCTATTACTGAACTCTCCGCAAACCTTTTGCGAGGTCTCCGCACTCTCAAGTCATTGAGACTCGACGAGAATCGCATTCCGATAAAGCAAATCAACGATCTTTTCGTTGATGTACCTCAACTAGAAGAGCTACATCTGAACGACTGTCGGCTGTCCAGCATCGCCAATCTGTCACTGAACGATGTCGCGCAATTACGTCATCTCGGACTGGCTAATAACAATCTGCAGACGATACCCACTCAAGAGTTACGACAACTGGCACATTTGGCCGTGCTTGACCTCAGCGGAAATGACCTCGATGAGGTTGGAGCCTGCGCGTTTTGCTCCAACAACATCACTCGCTTGGATCTTTCGCATAATCGTTTGGGACTGAGCAAGCAGCCGTTCCACGCGGACGCCTTTCGAAATATTCCTTTGATCGAACTGGACCTTTCATTCAATCACATGGACGACTTCCATTCGAACTCTCTCGGATGGGCTCAAGAAAGCATTCGAACGCTGAGCATGGCTGGCAACTCGATAGGAGGTAAGAAATTCGCCCGCCGCTCACAAATTCGCTTGCACTTTTTTGGTTTTGTCCGTTCTTACGCCGCCTATCAAACGAATCCTGCCAGTTCACTATTCCCGTGAGAATTTGAAAACAGAAACTCGGTAATTCGTCGCCGTCTTTGAACAGTGGTTCTGCAACATCTCGCCTCTCCATATGCTAGCGGGATAGAGAAATGAGAAAATTATGAAAGATAGGGTGCACCTACATAACATTTATAATATTGTCTTGTCCCTGATTCATGCTAGTTTGTCCAATAGCCGACCATTGTCATTCGCGCTAGCATTTACGTAACAAAAAATACAGATAGTACTTGAGTCGAAGTGGATGACATTGAACGGTACAAAATGTATTCGTATTTGACTTCGAATCAAATTTATCATAATCGCCATTTCAGAGTTCAATCCGGACATCACTGCGACTTTACCGTCTCTCCATAGTCTCAACATGGCTTACAACAACATCAGAGCAATTCCCATCATTTTTCCTCCACAGTTCTACCATCTAATATTCCTCAATATTTCTGGCAATGATATCGACTCTCTGCCGGATAACATCGCCTACTTGCTTCCCAGTTTAAAGGTAAGAGACATTTAAAAACTTGAGCTCATAATTCTGTATATTTTCTTTTAAAAATGACATTTTCTACCCAAGCATTCATCATTCTTTCACCCCATTCTCATCGTCTACGAGTATTGGCATCATTTCGCTATGGATGTCCTCTAATATTTGCATAAGCGAGCAAAGCGTCGAAATGCAAATGAGATAAGGGGAGGTCTAGCAGCTCAGCAAGCGCTCTATTCTGAAAATCTTGACAAGCGATCCCTTATTTCACTGTTGCATCCACCTGCCGAGGCATGCTGCCATAAAATTTCCGGGAAGCCAGTATATTACGCCCAGTTCTTTTGCTATACTATTTCTTTCTGGAAATGGTACGCATATAGATGCCGACCAAAATAAGCATCAATCTCTGCCAGCGCTATATTGAGTAATTTGTCAAGTTTTTTACCGGGCATGAGTAACGAAGTAGTGGCTAACGTGAGCTGCCCCACAGGCAGCAAATCACATAGTATACAGTGGACCAGTACACTTTGTATCTCGTTCTCGCCAGAAGTTCTGCTCAGACTTAGTGAGGGGGGGTCACTACAAGGCAGGGTAGTTGATACAAACAAAAGCCGGACGACGTAAAAACTGACTATCTGCTCTCCTCCTCCTTATTTCGAAAACCTCAAAGCAATTGCTTACGAGTTTCGCGACCGTCTAGGCTCAATGATATAAAGAAGTTCACAATTACTATCTCGGAGACAATGAACCCACTGTGAACATAACATGGAAGTTTCAGGAGCTCGACATTTCAAACAACGACTTCGCCACACTTTCGCAGCCGGCCAGTAACTTCATCGACCAGCTGGAACGGGTTCATCTGGGTGGCAATCCGTGGGACTGCTCCTGTTCCATTCAAAATATTCAACAGCATATGCGTGATCGTTATGCGATGCGCCACATTCTACGATATCACGATGCCCGATGTGCTGAGCCACAGCTCGTCAAGGGACAACCATTACTCAGTGTCACTGACGTGAGTTAGTGAATTTGTTCGGGCGTTGAAAATTATTTTCGTACTGGATAGCACAATACCCAGCAGGGAATACAGGAGATTGTTTGGCTTTTGACCGGCTATAAAGCTGTTCATTGAGTGTGAGCTGATTGATTAAAAATAGCAATTCAAATTTTGTTTGATTCGATCGTTCTAATCTATGTATATGAGCGTGTACATACCTAATAGTGGCCCGACAACCAGAGAACTCAATGCGTATTGGTCAATACGCATTGAGTTCTCCCATCATTAGCCAGAAATGGTAGATGCCTTTCACGTCACCAATTTATCACTTTCAGATCAACGAATGCGCAGTACTGTTCGGTGCTCGCTACGGCCTCTCTCAAACCAGCGAACTGTTCATTCTACTCGCTGCGCTGCTTTCGGCAGCAGTTGTCCTGTCAATCCTCCTCATCGGTCTATACTTCCTTCGGGAACGACAGTACAAGGGTTCATATGTGACCAGGGAACACTCGCGAACGCCACTCACCATGGCTCATCACATCAGCTGCTCCTCAAGTACAAGTGGGGCCAGCGAACCATTGACACCACCAATGCCTCCACCTCCACCTAAGGCAACCGCCGCCTATTTTGGAATCTAACACCCGCCCAAATTTGTTTTTTTTTTCGTAGATACATAGAGTGTAGATACAATTGTTGTCTCTAATAAGGGTTATATGAGTGCGTGCATAACATTTTTGACCACTTTTTCTTTCGACCTTTTCTTTTACGAGCACTGTTATTTCTCTAGGAAGGCTTACATTTTCATGCTGCACACTATCATCCCGATGCTCAAGCACATTCAAAGCTATGGTCTTCCCGTTGTGTCTTTTCGTTCATTTTGCATCTTGCAGTACCAACTTGTCTCACGAAAGGTGATCTCAATCAGGAGACAATCCAATCTTTATTATCGTTTCGAGATCGTCCCACAATCTTTCCAGTCAGTTCCGAACTTCCATTACACGGTGTCATCGTTTTCCCGTCGTTCGTATTATTCGTATATTTGTTGTACATATGTTGAATAAAGTTAACTAACAGGTTACTATCCAGCGCTTAACGCCCCGCGCAAGCCCAACTACACTGGCCACGCCGACAAAGTGCAAAATGCTCATGCATAACGAAGCCTGTTATCCGCTGCAGGTGAAACTGACAGCCGTCATCAACCCAACTCTAACGATTCGCTAGACAATTCATAGCTAAGGAGCCAAAGGCCATGAAATTTCCACTACCACCAAACATTACTTGCTCGATGAATAAGACAAGTCCAACGACAGAATAGAGGATTTCTCAATGCTTAATCGGCCCACTGGACATGTCCAGCAAATGTTTCTAAATCAAGTGAAGTTCAGTTTTCCAGCAGTAACCACATTAGTCTTTACATGAGAATACCGTCACACCCGCAATTTTCAGCCAAAAGCTGAAGTAATCCTGTTCCAGTATGGGCAATTCATAATAAACATAAACTTGCGGGGCTTAAACTAGCCGCTATACCCAAACAATGCTTTTACCTTCCCAGACAAGTCTGGCACTAATTTCCCCGACCCCAGTGGGATGGAAGGCTTGGTTAGCGTGGGAGGGTATCGATCGTTCGACCGCGCAGGTGACAGTAACGCCTGCTACCACTTTATCACGAGTGCAGCACTCAAGCTTCGTACAAACTTGAAAATTCCCTTCATGGAACTGCCGCGGACAGTAGCCGTCAAAACAACAGTTTAGTATTCACTTACCTTCGGGTGCAACAAAACATTCTACGACTGTCGACAAAAGGCATCGCGTACTTCAGATACTCAACCAACTGACTTGACCGCTATGCCAAGATGTCCCTATTATCTTTTGGTGGTAAGTGACGCTCAATAAATCACAGGACACAACTCAGCGACCTTAATTTCCATACAGAACAATCTCCCGTCAAAGATTGATAGCACAACGGCTAGTAAGACATTCTCAAGCCTCACAAAGACCTCTCTTCTGACGGGTAATGTTGTAAATTCAGATAATCATGACAATAGGATTTTCGATGAGCGAAAGCACCACGCGGCGCGGATTATTCCCACCGCCAAGGCTGCCGAAAAACCCTAACACAACCGCTGCCCCCTTCTCACACAAACAAAGGATTCTCTATGTATGCCCATCATACCTGATAGATTCTCAGCTGCAGTAAATAATGTGTTAAGAGGACACAGAAGCAGAACGACGGTACCATTGTTTGAATCCATAGCCTTTCCAACACTAATTTCTTCTGCTTCGCAAAGTTGTTGGGTGGAAATTCTTTATTTAACGGCCAAACTTTTCGTCCCCTCAGTCGCCTTCGAAGGTACGACACGACGGATATGTCAAAACGTTACGCCGCTAAACAAAAAATTTTATATTGAAAAGATTACCATCGCTACCGAGTAATAATGACGAGAGGACTTGGAGACTGCTGAACGATATACTGTCTAATAGTAGCAACAGAAAGTAATAGGAAAGAAGAATAATTTCTGATAAATACTGCAAGAGAACGAAGTATTTGCCAGACGGCAAAGTAAAGGGTTGCTCGAAGCGGGAGTATTATTTCGCATACAATGAAGGTTGCGAAGGTAAATACATAGGAAAACCAGAAGAATATCAGCCTTACTTATCAAGGACTATCGTTAAAAAAAAACAAAGGCATTCAAAAACTTCACATCAGTAGACGCAAAGCTGGAGAGCATGGTGGAGACGATTTTGAATTTTCTCGCAAGGTGCTAACGTACAAGCATGAGATATCATGCAGGAAGACACTGGCATCATTCTGGATTTATCAGATGAATAACGGATATAAATTCCTTCTCATAAAAAATGATCTATTTCCACTGGCGCGGCGTTGCAAGCAGATGCCGGATATGTCCGCGTAGCTATGGGTATGAATAGAACGGCGGCGAATCTAACCATTAACTTTGCCACTAACTCCAGAAGTTGATCGTTAAGCTCTAACAGCGGAGCAAAATTACGGCTAATTCTCGTCGAGCGTAGTTTCTTCAGTGTTCGTTACATTTTATTAGAAATGCTAGGATGGATACGGCTCGTCGCCGGGTAACCTGATCAATCACCATAAAAAGACTCCGGGCCTCTGAGGCGACGAGCAGGTCTGTCCGCCTGATACATGTTTCAACAAACAACCACGATATGCTCCTATTACCACTCAAATAATTTCACGCGACTATCGACTAGAAATTAGCTGCTATCCAATCCACTGAAGTGCTGGATTAACATAGACCAGAGTTTTCACACCTAAACCACCTAGGCGTGCTCATCGCTCACATTTAGCGGTGACATAAGCCGGTTATGAGGCCATCGATATTACCTCATTCGATCTCTCATTAGACACCGCATCCCGCTCTCGGCGACCTTCTGTTCTCCCTCATTTACACCTCTCACCTGCACATCAATCTAATGGAACAGCGAGCAACGATAAGTCATCCAATAAACAGCCACATCCTGAAGGGGCAAATCCGAGAAGCTTTACATTGTGTCCATGGACTGCATCTGTGCTACCTTCTCCTTTGAACAAAGGCCAACAATATTTAAACTCTTGGGATATATTGAAGCATTAGGTAATATTACGACGCACTTGACCGGACATCCATTAGGGCTTGTTCAGACGACGCGCGTCGAAAATGCAAAATCGAAGCTCAATCGATAATTAACGCCCTTGATCGAATTTGCTCTTTTGCATTAGTGGCGCAGTCCGGTTGCGCCTCATATAGGCAAAAAAATTAGGCATATAATCACATAGGAAAGAAATTAAACGAAAAAAGTAAATTTCGTCAAAATTCCCTTTAATAAGGGACGGCAGAATTTTAAAAAACCCGAGCGACCAGTAAGTTTGCCTATATGAGGCGCAACCGGACTGCGCCACTAATGCAAAAGAGCAAATTCGATCAAGGGCGTTAATTATCGATTGAGCTTCGATTTTGCATTTTCGACGCGCGTCGTCTGAAAGATCACACTAAAAAAGTTAAACAGTACAACTAGTCAGTTATTCGACGATAACAGAATTGTCTAACGAATGGACTTCCACCTCTTATACATCAAAGCTCAACCCCAAAAGTAACCTAGCTGCTCAGAATGCATATCCAAAAATGGTTCCACAGAAAACCGAGAAAGAAGCAGCTGCTCTCAGTAGCCCATTAATAGCCTGTTTTGGGACAACTATTTTCGAATGCGGGTAGTAATCCCTTCTTAAAGGACCACCTGCAAAAAGGATGACGGTTGGCAAGCAGATGCGCGATTTGCTATCGCTTTGCTTTCAATCTCATTTAGTCATGCTTTTTTTACGTCGAGCTACCTGGCGCTCTGGGTTGTAATGAAGAATGGAAGCTGAAAGGGACTTGTCCGCCTGAACTTGTCTGGTTGTAGACCTAAAGTTCCGGCGCCTTCCAGCTGCTATAACTGCACTAAGCTGGAGAGGTCCTACACCCATCAGACCGTAGATATTCTCCTAGCATGTGGTCTTTCACTAATTTGCGGTTCTAGCGGCGTTGGGAAGCTCTATGTGTGGTTACTTATGGACTACAGCAATCGAGATTTGGCTCTACACCTTCAATGATGCATCTCAGCGTACATGATTCCACATTCTGATTAGTATTTGTCTTTACTATTCCCCTCTATTCAATTCAAGTCGTTGTTTACTTAATTGGAAGCTTGCACTTCGCCGCGCACGTCTATGTGTAATAAATAAACAAATAAATTTGACAAAAAGGCGTGTTTTATGCATGGCCATGGGCTCTAATTGATCAGAGGTGTTTCGAACGGAATTATAAATGACCCCGGGTTACGACCCTCGAGCACCTTCGCTCGTAAATCACAACACATCGCCGCAGATGAATACGAGCCAACGCTACCAACACAGCGCAGCGTATCTGATTAATGGTTCGCAGCCCAAAAATGAATCTTTCTCGGCAGAATTCGTCGGCAAAGACGAGCAGCGATGGTTCACATCAATTTCTACGTAGCACGAAGAATGGCGTTCATTTTCAACATTCACCAAAAAGAGAGCACGCTATTTCGTGTTTCACTTCAAAGCCATAATAAAATGAAGAAGGGCGGAGGAAAGGAATAGAATAAATTAGGGGAATAACAATAGTAATATAGTACTACTAGTAGCAATAACAGTAAACTCACTACTGTAAAAACAGCCTACTGTTATATTGAATAAATGAATGGGGAGAAGGCAAAATGAATATTTCGCAAGTAAGACATCTATTTTGCGGCGAAACATATAGTTTTCTACGAGAAAACCAGTGAAATACGATCTGGCTTTAAAATATGCCGCGACATAGTTACCAGATAAACAATTGTATACAAAAATCAACAAATTTAAATCGAAAATAAATCGAAATAGAGATAAACATAAAATAAACTTGAAGAACTCGAATAAAATAAACTTGAAATACGCTTGAGAAAAAATTCAAGTACCTAGAGCTGCTTTCGCACAAAAATAGCAGAATAGCTGGAGCTTTGGTAGAACCTTAAAACCTTATCCTGTAAAGTACCCTATTCATTGCAGGTCCGTTTGGTTAATCTTGAAAACTTCGCTTTCACGTTTGCTTGGCAACTACACTCATGTATCCACTACCAACACACCTTGCAACAGACTCCTCTCTAGCACTCTTTAATTTGCATCTGCACCCCAGCGTCTCCCCGGGGTGTCGTTGTTTCAGAAGTAAAGAGCCGCGAGCAGCCCACCCATCAACTTCTCCCTTCCTCAAACTTGCCAATAGATGTGAGCGGGCCGCTCAAGATGCAACGAAGCAAACTTCGCCCACCCAACTTTATTAGAAAAAGCCTTTATCAACTCTCCAAAACAAACATTAATCAGCATAGTTTGCAGTCATGCCCCATCTCAGCTGAGTACTTATGAGACACTCAAGGTGCATCACAAAAGTCAACCAATTCATGTCGTTGGGCACCTTTTCAGAAGCCAGATTCTCGATTTGATTCAGCTGTTCTACGAATAACTACTCCACTGCTTAAACTGCTGCATCGTTCTTTGTTAGAATAAAAGTTCAATGGTGTAGTTCATTGACTGGGTACCCAGCCCAGAAGCTTTCCATAAGGTTTTCGCAACTGAGCTGAAATGCACCACAAAGCTCCTTACCGTTCTGCACACACAGTGTACTGGAGCCATCACTTTCAAACCTTCAATCTCTCAACAATAATGAAACTCGAAAAATTATTAGACTCACCAATCCCATGGAGAAATAGTTGAAGAAGAAATGAGGCTGAGGACTCAATGTCTCCTTGCATCCTCCTCGGTGAATTGACATCTTATCCTCGGACTTGTAGAACACCTTAGATGGCGCTCCTAGTGCAGATAGCACTCTCTGAAAAAAAAAACTACAATATATCCAAAATAATAAATGAACGTGAACGAATGGCGTACCCAAGCGTAAGACTTCGATACATAGTCTCTATGGCTTCACGCTGTACTGGGTAAGAGAAGGATAGCGGAATGGTGGAAAGTGGCAGAGGATGACGAGGAGAAGGATAAAAAAGAAGTGGCACGCGATTCGTTTCTCAGCTCAACTAAGCCGCCATTACCTTACGGGATTCTGAGCATCACTGAGGTCTCTGGCTCTTGATCATCCGAAACTTTTGGAGAGCATTGGGAAAAGCTAAAGGCCGAAGACCTAATAAAATAGCGTGTTTAGTAAAGCAATGATTCGTGATAGTACTCGGGGAAAAACACTCTACTTAGCACGTAACACTTGGAAATACGAATAAGAAAAAGGCTATAAGAAAAAACTTACGGCTACTGAATCTCCGAACGAAACATTCCGCGTAATCTTCACAAGTTCAAGCTCTCCATTTATTCGTGAAGTTACATTTCCATCTAAACACCTTTCTAGGAGAATGTTAAAACCGCGTTCATATGAATATTCAAGCTAATTTCTATAGTTTACACAATGTACCGAACAAGCCAGAACAAGGCACATTCTCACAACTACTTGGTTCAAAAAGGAAATTTCTACAGAAGACTTTTTAGTTGATTTCGGACACGCCGTTACTCCACAAAAATTCAAATCCTGCTAAACCTTCATTTCGTCATTCTTATAAAAAGAACAGCAACATACTTTGTGTCTCAAATACCACATCCACACCACTGATCTTGTCGTTCTTTCTAGCACACGATACTAGAAGTGTTCGATTCTGCCCACAGTACGCAGCTAAAGGCATCGCAACTTCTCTAGAAATACAATTTTTACCGTGAGATGTCTAATTTCAATATTTGACTAAAGCTCAACTGAATATGTTGGGAACGATAACAAGAAAAACGTCTGATTTCTTAAGACATGCTCTATTTTATAGCATATTCAGTATGTCAAGGTTCATTGAGAGTATAATTTATCGATAATTTGATAACAGCCGATTATCTACACCCCTGCTCTACGTAAATTCTGCGTAAAAATCACGAGCAGAACTAATTTTCAAGAAAAAAAGAAATATTACTCATTCTTTCCGGCGGTTGTACCCTTGAATATTGACATCTTCGTAAGTCGCGGCTGCGTTGCGCTATCAAACTTCAACGACCTCAACGGACCGAATCCGGGCTGAAAATTCGCCTGTCATTCAGTGAAGTTTCGACAAAAATTTCCCCACAAATTCTTGGGAAACAAATGCACCCAGATCCAACTATGGTAAAGGTAAAAGTAAAGTGCTCAGCGATGACCAGTCCCCTAAGCAAGCGCTATTCGCATCCCCTTTAGAATCGTAGAGGCATAGTGAATGTGTCTTTGACCAAGCGGGAGCCAGCCACTGTTCTACTCACAGTCTTCATTTTCTCAAACAATCTGCCACAAATTTAGCTTTGAGGATGGAAGGCTTGGTTAGCCGAGACGAGGATTGATCGCACCGTATCAGTAGCGCCCCTTACCACTGCACCACACGCCTCCATTCCCGCTACAAAAATAAATATCGGGCTATGGCATACAAAAGGTGCATGAAACTTTTCAAATGCTCTGGGAACACTGATTCCGTTGCTTTAAGGTTCAAATCTGAGCTGATATCGAACGGCTGAATGTGATATCCGTCTACCGCACCAAGTTCCGAGCAATGGCGGAATCAACACCAATTTGAAAAACAAATGGATTTTACAGGTAGCAAAGTTCCTTACATAATGCAGTATAATAAAGAGGATAGGAGATCTCACTGCGAAGAAATGTTCCATTTGGATTTTATGCGAAACTAGAGGCCATCTAATGTTACGAATACTGACTCCACGCTTTATGAACCTATCATTTTATTGAAAGAGCAAACTTGTTAATAGGAACTCACAATGGTAACAACAGAAAGAAAACGGGAATGAGAAATATCTTTCACTCACAGTGACTTCCACATTGGCACTCTCAGCAGTTGGAAAGCAAAACGACAGACCTCGCCAGCTTTTGACACATATCTTCTGTTTATCGTCGTAGGCTGAATAATAACACCATAATCCTTAAGAACTCTCTCAACAAGATCAAATTTAGTTGATACGACACTTGGTTCAAGAGCCGCTATGGCACTTTGCAACGGAAGTGCTACAACAATGGAAGCATTGATATCAAGAAAACAAAGAAGACTTCTTATAATGGTGAGGACATGTGAAGAATTGTATGTGAGCCAAGAAAATCTTCAAAACCTCACCACCAGGGTGCGTCGATCCGAAGAACTCGTCAACTTTGTCCATGCTCACTTCGGCACCAGGCTCCGAAAACACTTTATCCCTGAAGGAAATACGTCTCGACACGAAAACAAACTAGACGAAGTCGAATGGACCGATAAATCTATTAACAATGCACTTTCTCATTCTATGAACTCAGAGATCGGAATCCATAATAAACGAAATAAGACGGGTAAGCTTACTCATTCTCCCAAGGATTCATGAACGATATACCAAAATAAACTACGGATGGGACACAAGCCATGACATACGCGCAGCACTGGTTATAAAGGAATTAAGCGGGATTTATACGAGGTAAAAAACTCTTCTTGGAGAATGTTTAGAGACCTCGAACTAATAGCGGTGGATACACCCCAAATAAACCCCAAATAGTTGGCAGAAAGCGTTGTCAGATGCCACGTTTGGCGCACTATTAGTGTTATATTTCGGAGTTTCAAACATACTGTTTATGAATCCGGCCCCAGCACTGCAGCGCAGTAACTGAATTTCTCACCAGCATAAGGAAAGCGGTAAGGAATAGTGATACCGTGCCCTTGCTCCCGTTCAGATCTTCTACCACCCGAAGTCCGAATTCGTAACAGTTAACCATTACAATGGTGTTTCCATCGAACCATGTCAGAATTCAGGATATGACGCTAATATCGGGAAAGTGGTGGGTCCTGGTAAGACTCCATCTCATAGAAACAAAGGAATCAAAAACTAACTTGTACTTGAGCACGATTTGAGAGAGGTTGTCAACTTCGATTAACTGAAACCACACCAGAATAGAACCAAAAGCTAAGATTCAAGTTATAGAACAGGGAAAAAGCTCACCCGTAGCAATTGGGTGATGGGATGGAAGATGAGCCGAATCCCATCATTTGATAGGTGCACGCAGATATCACGTCCAAGTGGATCCTTAAAAGCAGAGCTGAATGTGCAGTTTTTAATTATTTCCAAAACAGTTTCAACGACAAACTTCGGCGCTAGTCGAAAGTTTGGATATAGAAATTGTTTCCAGGATTTCAATTGGATCTGGCATGACTAAATGCTACCTGTGACCTGCTACCTGCAGAAATTGACGCGCTTGATGGAACCGATGTCAGATTAGTGACCAACACCCCAAATAGCCCCCATGTGCTGTATTGACGTAGCGATTTGATCAGCAAGCCCACGACATTAGGACTTTCGTCTAGTTTCCTAATGTCTGTTAGTTAAAGTTGATAGGAATTTGCCCATTTCGTGATGTGTTGACAAAAGAAATGTAAGTGGCAAAGCTACTAACTTCAAATTGAGCCCTCCAGAGTTAACTCAGAGAATGGGAACGACCCTAGTTGGTAGTGCCAGGATGTCCCAATTTTCACGCAAAATTTAAGCACTCAGACTTCCTGAGTCCTCAAAGACGAAAAAATACGACGCTAATCAACAAAGAATATTACCTTCCGTGAATACATCAGCTCCACACTCGTTAACAACCTCGCATTTTGTTGAATCAGATTCAGAACCTTCAAATGAAACATCGGAAATAGCAGAACATAATTCAAAGAAATACGGCACCTACTTGGTTCAAAGGCACTCCAAGGATGAACTCAATATTTTCGTTTTTCAGACCTTCCTGAGGAAGAACCTGAAACACGCGATATTGTGGAGCACTGGTCTGTGAACATGCAACCAACATGACCTCGGCAGAGTTCCTGTTTACACCCGCTTAAATTTGTAATAACTTAAAAACTGTCATCACGGAATATAAAAACACAGTAACTAGGTTGTAAAGGGTATTTAAAACAGAAATTCTCAACGAATGCGCTCAACTCCGCTTGTAAAACAAACATTACGTAGACCTAGAAGTACTATAACTGACAAGCAAAATACTTACTTCGAAAGTTAGAGGCTCCTGCCGAGAAGTCATGGTTGAATGCCGCGTTGTCGATTTCATAAGCTTCTCTGAAAGGAAATATTGCACAATCTAGGAAAATTACTGCAAACATTATTCTATGCGTTTCAGCATTCACTCTCCCATGTGCAACGGAGTTGTTTATACAATTCCAGTACTAATCAGTGACAAAATGGATCACGAACCAATTCCCAAAGAATCTAGCTGTATTCCACCTTCACGTTCTATTGCTTCGATCGATCCACTATAACTTATCCTTACTGAGTACGATTTGAAAAAGCAAAGACCGGATTCATGACTGGTACATCAACTAAATATTATGTACAAATATTAGATCTTTTGAAAATGGCGTTTTGGATTTCTCAACAATGAGGGAGCCTCCGCAGGCGACCAAGTCGTCACCTGCGGTGTCGTGCGGAAGCGCGGACTGTCCGCGCTGGAGCCGGGGTCATGGGATCCCCATTCCGGCTATTATCGACCGTGGGGTGAGGTTGCGTCACCCCATCTTCTGTTAGCAGTTGTACACTGATTAGAGAAATGGTGTGCGACCTTATCGTTCAGGCATTGTGGTTGCCTTATCCTTTCTGCAGTTTCCTTTAGATAGATTTCTGCATGTTTTCTTATAGAGGTTGTTCTATCCAATTTGGCTCTCCATAGCCGTATCTTTGGTTGCTCAGGTTCCCGGTAGACGAGCTCTCTTCCTCAGGACTCAGTAGCATTAGTTTTACTCGCAGTTTTTGTGCAAGAGAGTCTGTTGCGCTCCAGGTCAGTTGGGTAGTGCACTGTGCTTCTCCAGCCATGAGCAAATGTCATTCCGGGATTTTTTCTCCCACAAGGTCTAGTGTATGGACTAATTTCAGTCTATGTGACTGTACTTCTAGCTAATTCCGTTCCAGCCCTGTTAGGCAGGCTAATCTGTTCTCCATCTTCCAAATTCGGTTCTGGGGATTTCGTCCCATCTGTGGTGATTATTTCGTTTTCCTATGGCCAAATATCTTGCAGTAGTCCCGTTGGGTCGCTTAGGCAGTGTTTCTACATAGTCAATCATTGGTTCGTATTTCGTTCAAAAGTTAATTCTTAGATTAGTACGGGTTTATGTAGCTATTTCCCCGTCATATCGCTTACACAAACGCCCTTGCGCGGCTTACTCTATGTTCCCACAGCCAAATGTGTTTCTGGGGTCCCGACTCTCAAGCCTTTTTTTTCATGTTTATCTAGGGTCCGCAGACAAACTTTCGTTCGAGAGTTCGTCCGGCTTATGTTCAGGGGAGTTCGGATTCCTGAGTAGTTTTCAGAAGTCATGTTGTTGTTGAGGATACTTCAGGTTCCCGTCGTTAAGTAAAAGTGTTGTTATTCTCGCAATGGTTTCCTTAGCCATGTTTCGTTCCTGGATCCCGTTCCAGAAGGCCCGTTCTGCAGGCGCATTTGGACTATTGAGTCATTAGGGGTTCTTGATCCTTTCCAAAACCTATACTCAGGGTATTTGTTATCCGCTACTACAGCATTGATTCTTTCACGTCGTCCCGCAAGGCTTTTTACTCTGGTTGGTTCACCAAGCCAGCTGTTGTTCCTGTATCACGTTCCATAAGGGCTGTAGTGCAGGAGAATTATGCCGAGCCATGCCAATGTCGTTCCTACAACCGGTTCCGGAAAATCTATTTTCAGGTTTAGTGAGGGTATCCGTTTTTGACGGACACTGGTTTCTTTCACGCTATCCTGGAGGGCTTCCCGTTCGGGCTAGTTTAATCTCCATAGCCAAATGTTGTTCCCGGATGCCGTTCCAAAAGACCAGTTGTGCAAGTGTAGTTGGGCCATCGAGCCGATCGGTGTTTTTCAAACCATATTCACGGTATTTGTGGTATCCGTCACTAAAACAGTTGTTCTCCCACGTCGGGCCATTCAAGGCTATCCATGCCTATGTTGTTCCTAGATCCCGTTCTAATAGGCCTCTAGTGCAGATGTGTTTGGGCTATTGAGTCAGTCGTTGCTTCGGGATCCCGTTGCAAAAGTCCTATTTTTCGTCGTTTTATAGTACCCTTAGTGTGAACATTGGTTATTCCATGCCGTTCGTACGGGCGGCTTTTTGTTATGGTTAGCTTAATTGCCATAGCCAGATGTTCCTGGATCCCGTTCCAGAAGGCCTGTTGTTCAGGTGACGTAGGGCGATCCATACCAAAGATTTTTTCCTAGATCCCGTTCCACAAGACCTAATTGGCAGGCGAGTTGAGGCGATCCATGCCAATGTCATTCCTGGATCCCGTTCCAGAAGGCCTGTTGTGCAGGCATATTTGGCTGTTGAGCCACTCGTTGTTTCTGGATTCCGTTCCAGAAGGGCTACTTTCATGTTGAGGGTATCGTTACTGTGAACATTGGTTATTTCATGCCGCTCTAAAGGGCTTTTGTTCTGGTTAGCATTATTTCCATGGCCAGATGTTGTTCCTGGATCTCGTTCCAGAAGACCTGTTGTTCAGATGTAGAAGGGTTCCATGGTGGCTCAGTGGGTAGCATGTAGGATGATGGTCAGGGGATCGATCACCTTGCCAAACTTTTGCGATACATACCAAAATTTGTTCCTGGATCTCGTTCCAGAAGGCCTATTGAGCAGGCGAGTTGAGGCGATCCATGCCAATGTCATTCCTGGATCCCGTTCCAGAAGGCCTGTGGTGCAGGCGTATTTGACTATCGAGTCTGTTGT
This sequence comes from Nippostrongylus brasiliensis, assembly GCA_030553155.1. Classification (NCBI taxonomy): domain Eukaryota; kingdom Metazoa; phylum Nematoda; class Chromadorea; order Rhabditida; family Heligmosomidae; genus Nippostrongylus; species Nippostrongylus brasiliensis. The sequence continues at coordinate 23,566,991 of CP130732.1, forward strand.
TGTTTCTGGATTCCGTGCCAAAAGCGTTATTTTCATGTCGAGGGTTTCGTTACGTAACATTGGTAATTTCATGCCGCTCAAAGGGCTTCTTGGTCCGGTTAGTTTAATTTCCATATCCAGATGTTGTTCCTGGATCTCGTTCCAGAAGGCCTGTTGTGCAAGCGAATTAAAGCGATCCATGCGAAGGGGTCCTGGATCCTGATCCAGAGGTCTATCACGCGGAGTATTTAACTCTTGAGCCATAATTTGTCCCCAGATCCCGCTCTATAAGGCCTTTGTGCAGGCGTATTTGGGTTGTTGAGCCTAACGTGGTTCTTGTCCGAGCCAAATGACCTATATTCACGTCATTGAGGGGATCGCGGTATTACCACTGCTTCTTTCATCTCTTTAAGCCAAAGGTTGCTCCCGTCCTCAACAAGAACACGTGGTTGAAGGTGTCCGTGGCTGCAACATTCACTCTTTCACATCCCACAGGGATGTTCGTTTCTCTACTTTGCCCCCTCCGGGTGGTAACAATTCCGTTGTTGAAGAATATCCAAAACAGAGGTTTTGCCGTAGTTTATCGGAGGCGAAAATGGCGTTTTGGATTTCTCAACAATGAGGGAGCCTCCGCAGGCGACCAAGTCGTCACCTGCGGTGTCGTGCGGAAGCGCGGACTGTCCGCGCTGGAGCCGGGGTCATGGGATCCCCATTCCGGCTATTATCGACCGTGGGGTGAGGTTGCGTCACCCCATCTTCTGTTAGCAGTTGTACACTGATTAGAGAAATGGTGTGTGGGGTCGCCCACCCTCCCACCCTAAGCTACAAGTAGCAGTTACAACCCGGTCGTAAATGAGCCATGTGCTGACCTATTATTTTAGCAGTTTCTACGCTAAAAATAATGTTTTCTAACTAGTTCTAGTACGCATAGACTTCAGCGATAAATTTTCCGCTGCCTGCTTTCCCCTATTCCGTTATAACTAAATTCAGCTCTAATGCAAAGGCCACCTGATAAATTATCCTCCAAGGTGTCATTCAGGTTAAAATCAGTTTCTTAGGTGAAGTCTGTTTCAGATCTGCGACGTTAAGATATTGAGAGAAGCTAATACGGTTTAGCTCACAACCAAAATCCTGTTGCTATATTTCTGTCAATTTATGGCGCAAGGCGTGATTTAGATCAGTCATGTTGAGAGCTCTAAGCCCTCCTGCGCTGAGGGTAGAACCTTCTGGATCCCGTGCCAGAAGGCGAAATAGGTCATAGAGGGAGCAGAATTCGATAACGCTCATCCTTTCAATGGTCAAGGGCTGGACCTCCGCGGTCAACATATTGGCCCTAAGACCATTCATTCGGCTGCTCGATGGCAGCGAATTTCGGTGTAAGTTCCGTCTTTGAGCAATAGGAGCATCTTATGGGAGGTTAGTCGTCAAGTTTCCATCTTAATTCTTATCCGTAGACAGTATCGTATAACACCATAACCATCAGTCCCGGTGTTCCAAGAACTAGTTAACGTTACAGTCAGTCTCTGTACCAATTTACACAGGTAATCGAGGTGTTCGGATCCTGTTACAACACGGTGTTAAGGGCACTGCTTTTGTTTGCCTTTTGTGTGAGATCATCATCGCTAACATCCATGTCAAAAAGTCATTCAGGATTGGTTCAGTTCGCCACGAAGGCACAGCGAGAGGCTCATGACAGAGGATAAGAGGGACAGGTATTCCAGTTAGATTTCAAGAGGCTCTCAACGATGAATTCAGCTCTTCGACGCGGAAGATGGGAGCTATGCTCTGGTTAAGATACGAGATCAACGTACAAAGACGAATCGAGCAACCAATCGAACAGCGAGATGCGACAACACCACCATTACGGAATCGTCAAGCGATACATTGCGAGATTATTTGTATTTGTACATTCAAGAGTAACACAACCATTTGGAGTTACACGTTGTTGATAATCTTTGCAAATACGGTCGTCAATAAAGCCTTCACCGTTGTTGAAGAATATCCAAAACAGAGGTTTTGCCGTAGTTTATCGGAGGCGAAAGTCCGAATTTCGAGGGACCTGAAGTCGTAAAAATGAAATAGCGTCCGGTCTAGGAGTTAAAAATTTCGGTAGTCAAGAAATCGATCAAGACATCGCAGCATTTGGAGCTAAATCACGAAAAGCGCTGCTTTAATGATAAGTCGATAATGTTCAGTGTGAAACATATGACTGCCAGACGGGGAGAAGTGGTCCCCTTGCCATGCTGCCAGTATTTGTTTCGCTGCCTCGCCCTGCTATGGTCTGGGATATCTCACGTTCTCTTCTCCACCACCCTCGTCGCCTGGCCTCTGCCTTTCGCACGCAGAGAAACTGCTCGAGGAACAGTTCTCCGGCGACTGCGAATAGAGCACGAAATCCGCCATCTCAGAAGCGCATAAAGTTTTTTTCAGTCGATTATTGCGCTTCTTCAGCAAAAGAACCGCAGGGTTGTGGGTGCTCGAAAGTTTTTCCTCATATCATCATTTATGGAGTTACGATGACAATCTGGAAATTGAATCTGTGAAGCTGTGCAGAGGGACAAGTACTTAGTCTTCTCTAAAATTCGATTGCTCATATTTATTTTAAACCAGTTCTAAATAAACATCGCCTAGGTGGGCCAATTGGAGTGCCTCTTACGATTCTGAATCCGCTCTTCAATCTAGGTAACGATCAGTACAGGTGAGAGGAGGTTGCAGTCGGGACCGATTTGACGGAATTTCGCTCTAGAAGGGTTATTTGAAGTGCAGTATTATTTGATAATGATACGAAACTTGCTTTTCGATCCTCCCTGCAAGCCTAACCCCATAGTATGCATTGGCCTGTTAAGCACTTGATTGACACTAGATGGGGCAATGCACTCAGCAAATAGAATCCACTTCAAACCCAAACAATACCTGCATCAGTACAAGAAATCGAGACAACGACAAGCAATAACGAATAATTGCGGCTGCAACCAACAGTAATGACAACTTGTTGGAAGAAACCGAGTTCCCTTCAAAAAAGGAAATAAGAACTCCAAATTGAAAGGTTACTCTGCCTGTTCTAATGGGAAGAAATCGGCTGGTTCTGCAAGCGGACCTCAGATCCGTGGTCAGAATCCCAAATAACTCCCATAGCCGAGGTTTGAGAAAAAACTTGAATAAAATTTATCCTGAGCACGTCAACGTCGAAGGTGGGATAGTGCAGGAACTGAATATGAAAGTAGTAGGCTAAGTTACACTAGTGAAAAGAGTAGAAAAGTGACCCGGACTATAATCCACTCCTCAGATCACTGCCGCCAGAGGAAAATGGTTCTACTAACCTTTGCTCAACAGGCGGAAGTATTTGACCTGAAGTAAGCATCAGTGATTTCTCGTCAACTTTCTCTAACAATAAGATATATGCCACCTAGGATTATAATCCCTAACATTATCGCTCGACTCCGTCGTGTAATACAAATTGCATGCTTGCAAGCTGCAATTCGTATGCTTTTTATAGAGTCCGCGACCGAGGTGTACATTGAAGAAGAGGTAATCATCGAATAGATCGACTCGCCTAGTTTGCTACAATGACAATAACATCTATTAGGTCATTTCATAAGTCCTTGCCGTTTTTTTCAACGTCCTTCTGTAAGTTTAGTAGGAAAGCTCTGGCGAAGAGCTGTATATTGTTCGATATAGAATTGTTTGTAGTTTTAGAATATGTGTTTCGTTTTGATGTATACTCGAAATGTTGCTAATTTTTTTACCAGTAAAATGGAAAATGAAATTTGGCAAAAATAGTCCTTTGCGGCATGGAATTTTCTCCAGAAAGAGTGAAACTTTTCGAAACTATTAGCACCCCATTTGAAAGAGAAAATCTTCTTCTACAAAGTGTTATATTGCGTTTTTTTATTGCTTTTGTTTTGTGATAACTTTAAGGTCCTCAAGTCGAATGACCCAAAAGTCGTTTATTATTTTTGGACTCAACGCTAGCTCTTTGTGTGAAAGTTTTTGCAACTCTTCCTATATGTCTTATGCCAGAATTTCTTGCTCTATCAGAAGATATGTTTAGTTTTTCACGACGCTCAATTTTAAACAAGATTTAGCAACAACGACTACCACTTAGACGCAGCATCATTAGTCTTTTTGTTGGCATAGTTTTGCCGAACAACATCTACTATTTAGAGGAAGACTTGCACTATAAGATAGCGTATTAGACGATTTTATACATATCGCATTTCATACGTTTTCAGCCTGTTGAAAGTGGCCAGAAACGAGCTCTCTCGGCGGCCCGATGCTGCGCAGCTCGTCCACTGTGACCGCCGCGCCAATACGTAGGTCAACGTGCGGCCGTCGCGTTGGACCAGCTGCGCGGCATCGGGTCGCCGAGAGGGCTTGTTTCTAAGTGGTAGTCGTTGTTGCTAAATTTTGTTTAAAATTGAGCGTCGTGAAAAACTAAACATATCTTCTGATAGAGCAAGAAATTCTGGCGTAAGACATATAGGAAGAGTTGCAAAAACTTTCACACAAAGAGCTAGCGTTGAGTCCAAAAATAATTAACGAGTTTTGGGTCACTCGACTTGAGGACCTTAATGTTATCACAAAACAAAAGCACTAAAAAAACGCAATATAACTTTTTGTAGAAGAAGATTTTCTCTTTCAAATGGGGTGCTAATAGTTTCGAAAAGTCTCACTCTTTCTGGAGAAAATTCCATGCCGCAAAGGGCTATTTTTGCCAAATTTCATTTTCCATTTTACTGGTAAAAAATTAGCAACATTTCGAGTATACATCAAAACGAAACACACATTCTAAAACTATAAACAATTCTATATCGAACAATATACAGCTCTTCGCCAGAGCTTCCCTACTAAACTTACAGAAGGACGTTGAAAAAAACGGCAAGGACTTATGAAATGACCTAATACAGCAACAGCACGTCTCCTACAAAGCTGAAGTGCCACAGCGAGCTGGAACACTTCAGGTTTGTAGCCAAGTTTTGCGTAGCAGTACCTCTTTCGTACTCACCTGCAAGCTGACGATAAGGTCAAATCTTAAAGCAGCATGAAACGTCACTCAATTGCATTACCCTCTACAGTTGTATTGTAGTTGCACAGCGATAGGTTTCGAGTTCTTTTCACATCGCGAGACAATGCACTATCTGGTTAACGTAGTTTGTTCTTATTACTTCACATACAAAACCTTTGCATCTGCATGCGTTCATCGCGACTTTTTTCTTTTAGCTTGTAGTAGGTTAGTACAAACGAGCGCAAAGATTGATGCGACAATCTAGCAGTCTATTACCACTCTTTAAATACGAACTTTCGGAGATTGGGCAGTCCTGTTTTCCAATTCCGGATAAAAGTGCGAAGAGGAGGAAGTACTGCGATAGATATACTCAGAATCGTAGATATTGATTTTGGGGAACACAAATTCTTACCTATATTTTGATTCAACCGAAATCTGACAGGACATCTTTACATCGTTCACAACCGTTGGTAACGGCCCTTTCATCTACCTCTTTGGGTCACTAGAGAGGTTGTACGATCCCGACCAAAGATCAGATCCGACGACTGATCGTGAAATAATGCCTAAAAACCACTCATTGACCGAAATTGGTGAAACCAGTTTCGAGGGACCAACATGTTTTTGCTATGGATTCACTATTTGAATACAAGACATTTCCACCAATGACGAAGGCGACGACGCCGAAACGTTAGCCGGATGAGCAGTGAGTTACAACCTCGGAGTCGCTAATACAAGGTTGCTGTTGTTGTTGCCATGAGGAACACAATAACATCTTTACTACTATAATCTCATGCCCTCCAGTGCTCTGCAACGCCGCAAAGTTGGGGTGGCAAAAGGGCTGAAGAAATCTCAAAATTCGTCACGGAAGCATGAAGGCATTTACCCACGGCTCCAAGGAATTGCATGATATCATGCTGACAATTATAATACGACATAATTCGGTCCTCCTTCTGTGTTCGTGTGCAGCAGAAAGTATTGCTGTGTCTGCACTATGGTATTCTGCAAGGTAACAGTTCGAAATAGTCGAGAAGGTTTCAATCTTATTCTCACGTTACACTCATAACGCCTCACTTTTCGAACGTAAATAATTTGGGCGCCTACGCAGAACTCGCTCAGGAGCCACATCGCCCAACGGCCACAACAGACAACTCATTCAAGCAAAGCACAAGTGACTGTCACTATAACAGATAAGAGGTTCCAAAATCAGATTCTACATTGACCATATCGGAAAATAAGAAGAATATGAATTGAATTGGAAAATCGAATTCAACAAGAACACCTCATTGGTAAAACTAGTTTTCACGACAGCAAAACTACATATATACCTCTCTTCGTTTTTACTAAACATTGAGAAATGAAAACAATGGAAACACTTGATGTCCGTAGAATGTTAATAGTAAAATCGGTACAATTCAGCGATAGTGAGTGATCTGTGGACGTATGCTCTCACAGCCCGTACGCATTGGCAAATTGTTCAAATCCACCTTTCTCGACAGTAGGACCATTGTTGGGTTGCTAAAATGTGCACTGTATCCATATCATTTCTAGCCACGAAATACGTACACCGTGCCCATTTCGAAAGCTTATTCACAATTTTCTAACGAATACGAAGCAACTCTAAATCAAAACAATCAACAATACGATAACATTCACTTAACAGACAGCTATAAAATAAAACCTCCCCACTAAATTCTTTGCATCGAAAACGATGCGCTACGATAAGAAGCCACCTTACATCTAGTAATTTACGAACTTGAAAACCTTTCACGAGTAGCAAAAATCCTATCCCTCAAGGAGTATCTATTGAGTTTTCCCATACCACAGTTCACTTTTCAATATCTTCTCCGCGTAACACGGAATTTGCAACACAATCCTCACCTTACAAAGTATTATCTCCCCCATTCTTTTGGTTTACAATGATAGGCCTTTCGTCCCACGAATATTTCTAGAACAAAGAAGCAAACTATTTCGCAGAAGTACCTGAGGAGTCTGTTGATACTGCAGGTTGTACGCAAGTGGATGAATTTTGAACCCGTAGAGCCTGAAACAACAATGCTGAGCACAGTAGGCGTCTCAAGGGAACAAAAGAGAACGAATGGCATTCTGTTCGAAAAACCGAAAAGAAAGCTCACAACGTGAATTGCTACCTGGGTATAAATTGGGTCGCCGGCTTACGAGGGCGAAGTTCGGGATGTACGAAAAACAACATGTGAGGAAAACCAGTGCCAAAGTAGCTTCCATCCGTGTGCAAGTGACGCGACGATCGAGGAATGAACCTGAGACAGAAAATTTAAACTTCTGGAATACTTCCAGAAAAGAACGACTGCAAAGTCGGCACATAAAAAAGCAAGAAGAAAACTTACACATCACAACACCGTGGACAGTAGAGCTTCACCATCGCTTCTCCAGGAACATCAGACAAGCCTTGAAATAATCCGTCCTCACTAATTAGTTACTCTCTTGAATGGTTTTAATTTAATGTGCGCTTGCCCCAAGTGATGCCCATAGGCTGAAAATGGCACTCAAGCGGACAGAAGGTGAAATGTACGCGCGGTAGGTACAGAAGGTAACACGTATGCGCGGTGAAAATGGAAGATGAATTCATTTTACGTATTGTATGTGCTTATAACCCTCAGAAGCAACAAAATCACACATTTTCATTACGCTGAATATTGCGTCGCAAACTTTATTCCACTGCCTATTTAGGGAAGAAAGAATAATGAGTTCTGATTTGGAGGATACCTCCTAAAAGGGTATACAAACAAAATTACCAATCGGTAGCATAGCCTGGTTTTCGCAGTACACTCGTGGGCACATTCCAAAATCATGATCTCGCCATTTTTCCACCATCTGAAAATATTTTGTGGTTGGGTCTCGTGGCTGGGAACAACGCCAGCAGGGGCCGTATGCTCGTCTCTCCTGGCCGGGCGATGGGCGCCCTTCGCCCGACCGGGTTATGACGAAGAGACACAACTCAGTGAGTCTATTCGCCATCACCCTGCCGGACAAAGGGCGCCCATCGCCCGGCCGGGAGAGACGAGCATACGGCCCCAGATGTAATGAAAGAAATGCAGCATTAAAGACTGAAAATCGATACCTGTCCGATACCTCTGTTTGTCAAAATATATCTGGCGTGTATCAAACCATATAACATCTCCGCTGCTTGTTCAACAAGATCAGTGTTGGTGGGATTGTCATCCATGTCATCATCTAAAGCAAGGGTTACCTCTGCAGATAGACCATTAGAAACAAGAAACGCCTTACCAGGTTCCAAGTCTAAGATCATATCCAAAGCCTGTCGATATTTGGGAACTTGTTCGTTCAGCCCGGTGAGGTTAAACCGATCTTGTATGTATTCTTCGTCAACCTGGAGAAAAATAAGTCAATGATCTCTGACAGATTACATAACACTAAAAACCCTACCTCACAGAAAAATTCATTTCCTCTCAGGCCACAGAACCACGTAATCCACGACACCTATGAAAAGTTTAACTTTAACCTCAAAAACAAGTGGAAGCGAACGAACCTTGGTTGTTGGGATAAGGAAGATTTACAGTTTGCCTTTTTTAAATTACTTCAAGGCAAAAGTTAGCTTGCGGGGTGTAAATTCGCGAAGATTTACGTCTACGGAGAAGTAACAAACGCCAAAAAATTTGCGTTCCATATCCACTCCCCAAGGACAACTTCTACCGTATACACTGATGAGTTCTTCAGACACGAAACATAAATCTACAAAAGAATGTAATTCGACACCGAAAACATCTCAGCCATGAAATTACGCATAGTGATGAATGTGAACGTATTAGCGTATATACATACATGAACTGAAGAGGAAAATATTTCTTGACAATACTCACTTCTTCGGAGCTGCTCATAGTTTCCGAGACTGATGCGTGTGACGGGGCACTTTGTTCAGTAGCGGAAGCAGAAGCAGATCCAGCCTGCGAAACGTAAACATGATGCGGGCAAAAAAATTATCTGAGTGGATGGTTTGCTCTTCGAGCAAGCCAGTAAATAAAACTATTCTACCACAAACAATCTAGTGCTCAAATTATCTGACACCATTCCCTCCAATGGAAGCCTTATTTCCTTCACTTTACTTAAACCTCGCAGGTATTTTGGATGACTGACCAGGGGCCGTATGCTCGTCTCACCCGGGATTGCTGGGGGATGGGGCAAGGAGAGGAGCCATCTAGTATGACTGGAGTCGGCCCGTGTTTCGTGTGCTCTTACTGGCTGGCTCCTCCCCTTCCCCCATCCCCCAGCAATTTCGGGTGAGACGAGCATACGGCCCCAGGAACCAGATTTCTGTGTTCCGAATTTCGGTCGGGATTACCCAAACCATTGGCCAGGGTGATATGACAAGATCACCTATTCGGCTATAATTTCAAGAGAAGTCATATCAGCTGCTCATTACGAATATGATGTCATTTTCATAGACTTCGACTGTCTCCAGCAGTTACGGATGCTGTTGAGAAAGCGGAGTAATAAAGAACTATACCCTACCAGTACCCGCAGGAATTGGTGGAATCCGAGGAAAGGAAGTCAGTGTCGTTATCAACACCTCTGCCAAACGGTCTGTATAAAATTTTGATAAAACACGTGACCGGACCAACTCAATCATGCTGACGACAAGGGCGCTTTTCAATTCGAATTCGAAACAACACCTGCCAAAAGAGCAGCTCCCAAATAACTTCATCTCCCTCTAATGAATCCTAGCAACAGCTGTAGGGCACGACTTTCCCTTTCACAGCCCTTCATAGATTACTCCTCTTCTTCTACTCTCTCCTTAGATTTTCATTTAATATTCATCAAATAGAGCAAGGAATTTCACTAACGGAAGAATGCGGTAGTTCTCTCCACCGAGCAGAGGCCGTGGCGACGGTTCTAATAAATAGACCGCGGACAACTGGTCCTGAAATGGAAGGTTTTATGAAACAAGTTTTTGTACACTGAAGGAAGAATGTAACCGATCTAACTGAATTCAATAAGCCGGCAAACAGCCACTTGATGTTACACCTGGTTACAAAATTGAGGAAGAAATTGAGAAGAGGAACCAGCTCAAGAACTTCTCAAATGTAATCACACGCATCGCAAGTAAAGAGTAATAGTAAGTACAAATACAAAAGACTTTTGCAATTTTTGCTCAGGCTTGAATAAAGCTCAAGCATTTATAAGGCTTACCACGAAAGCAGCAACTCTGTTCAGACTGCGTAACGCAGAAGATAGTACCGCGAGGAAGGTGAAGTTGCAGAATGAATTTTTATCACTGCCGATTTCTCGTTTCTTTTCTTGTTTCTTATGAGTTACTGGATCTCACTCTAGGATTCTTTATTTTTACAGTGGTTCCTTCCCTTTTTCTGCTATCTGTTTGATTAGTTTTAGCGTTTTCATCAAAAGGGGAAGCGCTTAGAAGGGTTATGTATTCGAAGACACAACGCATGCCAACCGTCCCTTTTTTGCCACTTGAAAACAGAATAAATACAGGCAGACCAAACACTATCGAAGCCATAACTTCGTTACGGAGTCAAACGGTGAGCTGATGATTGCAACAATTGTGATAGTAAATGAGTTTTTGCATTTCATAAACACAGCTACCAAGAACCTATCAGATACTGAACTCCAAGCGCTGAATTGTATCGTACGAAATTTTAAAAAAAATGTGTTCCTAGAACTATTCTAACGGCGACTGCACAGCTTTGCAAAGGGAGTATCACTAAAAATTACCAGTTCGGAGAACCAGCGGATCAATATTCGCTCCACTATTGATGTCAAACCTCACAAAGCTCAAGTTTTCTAGGAAATCCCATGACATTCATATATTCTTTATTCTTCAGCACACGCATATGAAGAGGGGTCGGCCCCGTGAACATATGATCCTCCTCGCCAATAAGACAATTCCCATAATGTATTGATAATAAAATAGCGGCGACGATGCACGGCAAAAAAGTAGGGGAAGCAAAGTAGGGTAGGTAAGCACTCAAGAGACGAATTTTTTCCCACTGCAACTCAGTGCCCCCCCCCACACCAGCAGATGCAGGAACCAGTTGATTTTCTGCTTTAGGAATCTAGAATTTGCCCGAAATGAACGACTCACAATGTCTAAATCGTAGCGACGGGAAGAAGTACGTGAGTGAGCCGCGTGATGCGGTTGCGACCCATTGCGATACCGTACCTGTTGCGAATGGAGCACTTATTCGGCGCCTTCGTCACAATCATCGACTCCGTCCAACAAGCTGGATGACGATTGCGAGACAAAGATGCGAATGGAAGTCGTATTGGGTGTGGATCGCATGTGCAGTGAAGCCGAGCCGTCCCAGTATCTGGGTAGGCATCAGGTCTTAGGGTAGGCCCTTTCGCAATTGCTACGGATTCGTCGGCGCGCTAGACATCAGGCCCAGATTCATCATTGGTAACCCCCGATAATCCCCGAAATATATCCCGAAAGGCGCGCAAACCGAGGTTCGTGAATGCGCGCCGGGGTTTAATCGGGGTTTAGCGGAAGTCTATCCCACCTCGCCATGAGGCAGGGTTTGGAAGACCTCGACGATATCGAGCGGGTTTATCGCCGACAGGGTTTCGAAGACCGCTCGTCCGTTTGTGAATCTGGGCCCAGAAGCCATTTCGTTGCTCAGCGCCGAGCAGCAATCGTTTTAGGGAAATGTTGCGTGGACTTCTCCTGTTCATGTTGAAATGGATCTACCAAAAAAGTGCCGATCGAATTACTCATCACCTCGGTTGGGACTTTTCGCGCGCTTAACCTCGCTTCTTTCAAAACTTCAATTCAGGTTTGCTCTCATGTTGAAATCGTTGCTCACGGCAATGTGCTAGAATATGTGCAACGAATTAGCTTTCAATCTGTCCTTTCAGCCCGGAAATCTTTGTAGGTGGCCCTTTCCTTTCTGAACACTCATCGTCAGAAGTGCGGCGCTACTATGTGATCACTCGCCATTCATTGGTTGGTAGTTTTTGTCGAAGTCTATTAGCCATAAATGCTCCACTGTACAAGATTCTTTAATGCAAATTTGATATTGACTCTAAAACTGAATGGTGCGGAAACATGAAATGCCATCTGTGTTCGTATATACATTGCGTCCAGAAAAAAAGAGGGATGCCCTCCTTTCAGGAGGCGGTGTATATACCAAAATAATCTAGAACAGGGAAGACGAATGTCTTTTCGTACACGTCTTCGTCAGACGCCTGAGCTATATTAGATCTCCACAGGCGATATCAGAAACGGCTGGGTAACGACCGTCACAACCTAGTGTCACACAGGTTAATTCTACAATTTTTTTTCATTTGTGATGCGAATAAGAAAAGAGCTGGCAAACAAAGATCAAAAATTCGACAACTTGGAGTAACCAGGCTACCTCGAGAAAACTCGGGTCCTCGCAGTTCTTACTAGTTTAGAAATTGAGCCCCAAAACTATATACAATGTACACCAAAGGATACGAAACTCGAAAAGGATTACCCTTCCGCTGGCATAACCTACTCCTAGCTAAGAATTATGTAGTACTTTGTGGCTTAAAGAGTGTCGTTGTCAATTGTTTCCGAGCACCTCTGGGCCAGGTACATACAACATGTAAGAAACGCAAGACTGCATGCAACTTCTAGTTGGGAATCCTGCAGAGTGATTGATTCTCAAAGCAACCAATCCTTCACATGCACAAGTGATATAATTCTGGTTGCCCTACTTTCTCGTCCCTCATTCTCACGGCTCAAAACCACGTGGATTGTCGCAGTTGTGAGTGTTCGTCATCTGGCGATACCTCTACACGAGTCACAAATCATAACCGAGGACAATTCGGGACAGTAAAATCCATCTATGTATGTGCAACTACACGGGCAAGGTTCTACCCTCAGCCTAAACATGTTCATCAAGGTTGGGGCAAAACTTACTCCAAAATAAAAGAGAATCGAATAGAAGTAGAAGTGGTCAAGAAAATATTAGGTTGGTGCAAAATTAATTTCGGTTTTGGACCGCCAACTTTAAAGTGCAATAACTCAGCTCAAACTCAACTTTATTAAACAAAGTAAGAACCACCAGAATCTACACATTTTTGCCAACGAACTGGTAACATTTATAAGCCTCTATAGTAAAAACTGGGATCACGAGAATTGACGGAATCAACGAAGGCAGATTCAACATCGATCAAATCAGCGAATTGTTTCTGACCTAGATAGGAGTTAAGAGATTGAAAAAAGTGGTGATCTGTTGGGGAGAGATCAGGGTAATAGGGTGGGTGAGGGAGAACTTATACCTAATTGGATCAACTTTGCCGGGTGGTTTTCGAGGAGTGCGGCCTTGCGTTGTCATGCAACAGGATCGGTCCACCTCTGTTCACCACTGCCGGCCACAGTTTTTGCAATTTTGCATACATTTGGTCTAAATCACAACAGCAGGACTCTGCTGTAACTGAGCGACCAGGTTGCCTGAAGCTGTGGTGAATTAGCCCTTTGCAGCACCACCAAACAGTCAACATGACCTTTTTCGGGTGAAGGTGAGGTTTAGGAATATTTTTCGGTGGGACATCCTTGTTTGCCAAACGAACCCTCGTTTCCTGTTATCGTACATGACCCACTTTTCATCATCAGTCACAATACAGCCGACCAACGGGTCAGATCTCAGGCGAATCAGATGGTTAGAGCAGATGTCACAACGTATGAGGCGCTGCTCCTCAGTCAGTTCATGGGGTATCCATTTAGACATTTTCTTCACCTTTCCAATTTCTGCCAAATGTCGTCCGATTGTGGTGTGATGTATGCCTAGGTCCTCTGCTAACGTCCGTGTATTCGTCTCTGGATTTGCTTCTACAGCAGCTCTCAAAACTTCGTCATCAAGCGACGCCCTACGACCGCGGCCGGCTTTTTCTTCAAGACCAAAATCTCCACATGCGAGTTTTTTGGACCAGAGTTGCACTGTCCATTCGCAAGGACAATCCATCCCAAAAGCAATGCTAAGATTGCGGGCCGCCTCCGCAGCGGAGTGTCCTAATTCAAATTCGTAAGCCATGATGACTCGATAATCGCGTCGGTTCATGATTGAACGAAGCCCTGTAAAAAGTTGCCTGGTAGCGTTAGGGCAGCAAACATGTATGATTTGGAAAGAGCAGGAAAATACCTACCAAATGGTATGCTTGGCTTTTTTTGAGATGAAATAATTTGGATTGAAAAAGTTGTTTATTTGAAGGTACTCAGAAACCGAAATTAATTTTGCACCAACCTAATATTTGGATATGTGGAAATCTCCAAATATTTTTTTACTGCATTAAGTCTCACTCTTCATGGTTTTCATTATATAGAATGATGAAGGCGAGCAGATCACTCCTCTGCTTCCCTCCCAACCCGGAAGTGGTCGTCGTTGATCAGCACCTCAGGTATGCGTCAACTCATTCGTCTTCATTCACAGTCACAGAGGCACACCTAATGCGTTTTTGACCTATACAACAAGATGCGCTTGATTGTACTTGACTGACCTTGAACGAGGAACATTACGTAGGTAAACTTGAAAGCAAATAATTATTTTTTCCGTGTTATAGTACAGTGACCGCTGAACTATTCAGTCAGGTACTTCACTGTGTGGCTTGCAAACCTGACCATAAGGGTAAGCTAGCCAGAGTAAGCCACTTGCAGGGCATCACCATGCCCCACTTTGCAAAGTCCACAAGTCAAATTTTTGTTTTCTGTCAGAGTAACTCTTGGTCAACAAATGGTCTCAACAGAATACCTTTTGTTCCTAAACTTTCAGCTTGTTCAGAATCATATGGATGGAAAATTTCAACATCTTAGATCATTGCAAAATAAACCTGGTGTAAGGCCTGTTTCTGTGAACCGTTCCGTTTCCGATATTCGCTCTTGGCTCTACACAACCTCAATGGGGGAGCGGGTGATAGGGTAGTAGGGAACAAGGAATACAAACGTCTTTTGTGTAAAATTCAGCCAACTTTTTCTGCAACGGCGTTCCATTCGCCGTCTTTCATTAAGTGAACAGTACCGAATGAGCATGGAATTGCCGGTAGCATTAATTATATTGGGATAAGTGTGCCTGATCTAGTGAAGTTTTGCCAGGTGTATCGCCACAAGTTCATTTGCTTGATCACTTAACATTTTGCTACTCCTTTACTTTCTCTACTCCTTTACTTTCAGAACTACAAGTACTTCACATACCAAGAAGAGAGGTAGTGTAAAGCAGATTGAATGAAGTGAAACGCAACGACGACAAAAACTCATTATGGTTTCTGCATAATGCGGTAGGCTTTTTGAAATGACAGAAGTGCGCTTACTTCGCCTGTTGAAAGATTGTAGTGCAAGCACAAAACTAGTCTTAAATATCATTGCTCTGTTACCCCCTGGCGTCGCGGTTCGGGACTTCTTTCTACAAATCGTGTTAAAAAATTTCCGAAAGTACGGCATGGTTGTATGACTTACAGCACAATACCTGAACCTACTAAGTCCTTCAGTAGAATTGGTCCCGTTGAAACTCGAGCGCTTAAGATTCCTACCTTTGTGATAGTTTGCTTCGTATCAACACAATTCTCGAATATTATTTCTCGCTCACCAAAACATTGAGTACAGCTATACAAGAGCTAGTTTTCAAATGCTCTCTAAATAGATCAAAATACAGTAACTTTTAACTTTCCCGAAAATAATACCCCCATCCAAGCATCGACACCAGTTTTCGACTTGTTTTGTAGCTATTATCTTTGCTCTACAGGAGAGACTTCATCTGGGAAATTGTACGAAATGGAGGCGACGGTGTTTCATACATGACTCAATTACCGAGTAATGTTTAGATAGCCAAATGACGGCTGCCGACGACCGGAGGTAATACTGACTATATTGCGTCTTCCTTTGAGTATCCTTGCCTCGTTCTCGTTTTTAAGTGATAGTATCTCCATTTACATGGCATGCAAACTTATGATTCGTGTCAAATTCAAGACAAATTCTAAGAGCCACCAGTTTCCCGGAACTTTTGGGCGTTGGTCAACTCGTCGAACTCGTTGGATCTCCCCTTGATGAATGCGATATATGAACACACGAAGCGTCGGAAAAGTGTATTCTGAAGATCACCCAGCTATCCGAACACCGAGCCGGACTTAGCAGCTCCTATATAAGGCAGATATCACGTGTGCGACCTTGCACAATACCCATCGAAAGCCAAGTATTGATGGAACGATCATAAACTAAGACGGGAAGACGACCGTTGGACAAGAAGAACGGTGGAATGGCAGCGGTCATTTGTAAGTTGGTCTAATGTGTCCGTTGAACGCACCAAAATGATTTATTTCAAAGCTACTGTCTTTCCATCACCCTTGCCGCACTGAGTAAGCAACAATTTGAAAATCCAGTGGCTCATAAAGCTCATTCGGACGGTAACAACAGGCGAACAACTACGCTGTTGTTTACCTCTTGTTTTTCAGAAAGAAGTAAATCATGTAGACCATGAGAAAGGAGTCTTGCTCATAATTAATCGTCTGCAGTTTTGCAGTATCGTACAACAAAATTCCTCACCAGCATGCATTGAATCTCAACTTCAACTTATTCTAAGCTTCTCGTCCATTCAGCTATAGTGGTATTGTTTGTTCACTCATGTACTCAGTGTTAGAGAAATGCTTCTTCTTTCACCAATTAGTTTGGCGCAAAGGAAGCACTGGTTCACCAGAGCACTTCGTATTTGATCCACGATGGCCTTCTTCACGTCTCTTTTTTGAGTGGGTAAATGCACTACGTACAATGATCTTATGAAGGGCAATCAACTCCCGCTTAGATCAAAGATCCTTTTTACTCCTGCCTGGTTGGTAAACTGATACCACAATCGCTTGGGAAGGTTAGACAGGCGTCCTTAAAGGACCGAATAATGGCGAAAACATCACATTCACCTTCTTCTTCAGCATTTGTCCCGATCTGAAAAACGATTCCTTCACGTCATTCCGCTCTATCACACGCGTGGTCTGATTCAATTCCTTCTAGCTTTAGGTCTACCTGTATCGTGTCCAGCCAGGGCTGATTCGGACACCCTCTCGGTCTTGTTCCCTGTATGCCCAGGCCGAGTCCAATTTTGCATACAGTGTCATCACTTGTTTTAAGCACATGCCGATACCACCTTAAACACCACTCGCGAAGCTTGTGGCGACTGGAGCCACTCCAAACCGTTGTCTATTCTTGGCGCTAAAGTCCCTTGAAAATTTACTGTCTTGCTGCCGCAATAATAATGAAACTTGGGAAACGGCAGCACTGCTGTTGCTTTCAGTGTTTCACTGCGGCAGCGCTGCCGCCGTAGCAGGGAATGTACCACGTCATTAGCTGCGGCAGCAAGTCGGATCTGACCTCGCTCAAATAATTTTTCACTGAAATTTAGCTTTCTTAGGCTATTAGGGGCACTTATAACGAATCTCTTTTCCGTTTTCAAATTTGTTTGCGAAAACCACTCATATCGTCAACTATGTACGAAACAGGTTTTTGACCAACGACGGTCTAGTGCACGGCCGCAAAAGCGTGCAGCTATTGCGGAAACATGCGTACCCTTTTTTACTGCTCTTATTTGGTTTACTGCAGTACTTGAGTCTGAAGCGGCCCTTAGTCTCACGATGGAGCCGCGTTACGCCTGCCGGTATTTTTCTGCAAAATACGCTTATAGACGCTCGACACTTCATCTATGCGCTGCTTACTCAAGTGTTCACCTTGCTACTGAAGTTTCCGTCACGGACTATTGTTGAACCGAGATATTTGAAGGTGCTGACTCTGCAAGTTCTGTTCCATCAATCGAAACTGTACCAGGGACATTCGCTCCGGTTGAGAGGTAGGTCTTCTTTTCTTGCGCCGACATGACCACTGAAGTCTCCTGCGACAACGAACATTTCTTGTGGAGGTATCCCGGTTATCTTTTCATGGGCAATGTCCAGAATTACTCCTCCACATGGTCGGAGCAGCGTGTCTACGGGGGGGGTACTCAGCAAAGAGCCAAAGTCGTTTATTTTCCGTGGTTACCATGATCTTCGTCAGACGGTCGCTGAAGCGCTTCACCTCCAAAATCACGAATCACGCACGAAATGGAATCACGAAAACGCTCGGGTACGGCGGTTCCGACGCCATTCGTGGTCTTGAGGCTGCCAAAGTACAAAACTTAGAAGCCACGCCCCTTGATCTACTGCCAGACCATCTCGTCTCTTACGACGCGCACAGGTCAATTCAACATTCAGCGTTGCCACACAAGTCTTGACGCTATTTTGGCACTTTCGAGCTGGCTTGCTTGGTTCTCGAGGTTGCTTTTCCTGCTTCGAACCGACTTCTCCCACTCGTGGACTGGCTTAGTTAACCCCGATGCCGTCCTTCTTGCATCGAAAGCCCTCGCACACTTTCATCACTCACCGGGCTCCTCGAGTGGGCGTCGATTTCCGCGAAGCATCACATACACTATTTGCGCTATCATAATACCATATGACGTGACCTGTTTCTCCATCGGCCGGCCTGTCACCAGGGCCTGTCGTCAGAACTCGATTGTCTGCGATCAGATCACCCTAAACTATTTCATGGTTTTCAGTGGCATCAACGTGGTGGAGCAGATCTCGTCACCACATTACCTTCACCTTGCCCTTCAACAAATTGATTTGGTAATGACCACTCGCTTTGAAACACAGGACACCGCTTTCTCATGCACTGGAATTGGATACTCTATCCTTCAGCTTCAATTTCAATTCTTTTTTTTGAAATCTCAAATTTTGGTTCATGTAGAAGAAACAGAAATGAGCCCCGGATAGGTTGAGGCGCGTGTTGGAATCCCGCCTAACAAGCGAAGTCAGTCAGCGTGCTCCGGAGGTTCTCAACGAGACCTATATGGTTTTGTAGATCTTCGAATGGCGATTACAACGGTATAGTTTGTTTTTGCTAAATAGCAGTGGGCAGTCCAAAAAAGGCGAAAAATCTTGACCACTAACCAGTGGCAAACAGGCTTCTAGATCGCAACCACCAGAGGAACCACCAGAATCGACCCCAATTCAGAAACAAATGTCAAATTCGTGATCAACGCTCCAAATAACCCCCATAGACAAAGTTTGGGCTAAATCAGTGATTTTGACCCAATCACCCTACTTTGATAGAACGGACCCTAGCAAGCGCATGTCAGACGCAATGGTAAAATTTGACGTTAGATTTGTGAATTGTGGATTTGTCACCAGCCCAAGTGACTTTCCTGACGAGTGTGAAAGAAACTCATTCAAAATAAAGTCCCTGTTATTTAGAAAGTTCGAAAAGTGGAACAACACAAAGATATTCTCGCAACTGGACCTTCACACAACTCACTCGACACTAGTAAGGCTGTTTGGTTCAAAATCACCGATTTAGCCCAAACTTTGTCTACGGGGGTTATTCGGGACGCTGATCACGAATCTGACATTTGTTTCTGAATTTGGGGTTGATTTGGGTTGATTACGGTAAATGTGGGTCACATACAAAAGTGCTAGTAGATTTTCTCCTTCGAGCGTACTCTGTTGGTCATACTCCTCCCAAACGCGTTTCTATCCTGCAACTGTGACAAAATTGCAAGCGGAACCTAATTTGTTGTCTAGTGTATAAAGGCAAAAGCAAGGGCTGGCAGACAGACCGATCCCCTTGTGATCCCCCCATTGTGAGCCATACATGCTACCGACTGAGCCACCTTGCTACTATCTCTGTAAGTTAACACCCAGAATCCCTCTCGGCACTACTTTCCCGCCACTGGTTTGTGGTCAAAATTTTTTCGACTTTTTTTTTGGACCGCCCATTGCTATTTAGCAAAAACAAACTATACCGTTGTAATCGCCATTCGAAGTTCTACAAAACCATATAGGTCTCGTTGAGAATCTCCGGAGCACGCTGACTGACTTTCCTCGTAAGGTGCGATTTTTGCGATAAACCTAGCACCATCATTGCAACATCCTATTCTAGAAATGATATACATATTCATTTCAACAGGTCTGAGAATAATCTGCTCACGTTCAGTGGATTTGAGGAAGTTCGGGTGTCGAAGTCGAACAGTGAACGGCATACATACGCGTAGCCTCCTGATCACATAAGTACAATTTTCTTTCCTGTGATGAGTCCGTACTTGTCTTGAAAGGTAACACCGTGTTACGCTTGGAAGCGAACAAAGCCGTAGCCCCATACCCTTTGATCTTGGGTGACTGTATAAGTCCACTGGTACGCCGCCATTTCATTCACTTCGACCATTTCATTCTGCAAAAGTTTGAATCAGAATGGTCTTTCTATAGAAAGTTCTGGGAAGTGGAAACGTAATGTGATGTGAAGATTTTTGTAGTCCGTACTCTGCTTCCTCCAAAAACCTTTTCTTGGAGGAAGCAGAGTACTGAGTACAAAAATCTACGCACTTTGTTCGCACAAACTGTTTTTTTATGAGAGGTCTAGACGAATACAAATGTCAGGCTCTTTCATTCATCTCACCAAATGCGTAGCACACCAAAGAACTGATCCAGTCGACATTTTTTCAGGTCTCCTCCGCGCTAGTTGGTGCGCTAGGAATTTGTTCAATAAAATTTATTTTTGTTTTGAGAACGCTACTTAACATAAGGGTGACTGTTGTATGATACCTTATTCGTATTGGTGGATTGTGAATAGCAGCCGGGGCTCTTTATGGAGCAACGAGTTCAACAAATTATGGCCTCTAGTATTTGATGCAACTAATTGCCCGAGTGTATGATTCATGGTCATTTCAAAACATGGTCCACCTGCTACTTTGATGAATTGCGTGACTGGATTATAATTTTTCTGCTGTATGAGGGAAATTCAAATTTTCATCAATGTATAACATAGTTGCATCCATGTGAGAGACCTTTCAGTAGCTTGATTTTGTTCTAGAGACAGATTTTGCTTCAAGAGCCGGTAGAAGACAAGAGGACTAACGATAAGCTTACGTCGGTAATAAACCTTTTATACAACCGTAAGAATGTATTGAGCCACTATGCTCGAAAACTTCCATCGTTGAACTGCTTCCATGACCTGACAGTTGGCCTTCGAGTGGAATAACTGAGATAAAGGTGAAAAGCTAAAGGTATCGGCGTTGATCAACCCCTTAGGACGTCTCGCCCCATCCGTGTTCCATTTACAATCGTAGAGGCATGGTGAGTGCGTGTTTGGCCTATACAATGACTTGCAGTGGCCAGCCGTTATACCAGGTCAGTGTTTTTAGCTTCCCGATCATGTTTGGTACCAATATATCTGACCCTCGGAGGGCTTGTTTGCTCGGTCGCACGACCATGCGGGTGTCAGTAGCGCCTCTTAGGCCTTTGTTATACCGACGCTCACCCCCAGCGTCTGCCAGCGCTACTCGTCCCATTCAGTATCAGACACCGTGGGGCCAGACACGTTTGTGCGAGTTATCACGTAGACGCTGGCTTGGTGACGCTCACGGGCTGTTATGCAGACGCTCGCGTACGTTCCACGCTCTAGTCGCTGTGCATTGCACTGCGATTCACCCTTTCGCTGGGGGTCGGTCGATCACCTCGCGCACACTACCAAAAAGTTTGTTTGGTTTTTTTGCGCAGCTGTTTGCGGAAAAATGCACGTCACCAAAGTGAATTTTGAATGAAAAAATGTATGTCTCAAAAAACCCCATATATTTCTTCAGATTCAGCACATCCAAAATTTTCTTGTACACTGTTTGAAAGAGAAAGGTTTGCTCTATCAGAAACTGTGTGCAGCTTCCTCGAAAATTCCGAACTTTTTCGTGGGCTGCCGTTCAAAGAAGGGTGGGAAATTCTGCGCGACCGAGTGTTAATAGAATTTTGGCCGCTACTGTATACTAAAGATGTTGCGATGGTGACGCTATGAATCTAGCACCATCACTACAACGTCTTCCTCGAGAACACTGAAAATGTTAATGGTAGGACCTGTAACCTATACGAATGGGCCCGAAGATGAGGAAAGGGATGGAGGCGGAGTTTCCTGTCTAGTAAATAAGTTGTTATATTGTTAGGTCGTGCCATCTATAGCTGTGGTTGACACCAGATGAAACCTGCTGGTAACTTTGTGGCCAATGCATTCTAATAACCAGCCTTACTCTTGTACACTCCTAATCCTATCGATCTGTTAGCTTACCGATCAAATATTTTTCACATCCTAATCTCTTGAATTCAATTCTTTTAAATTGATATATACTTAAACATGTACATATTATACTATGTACAGTTGCTTACGGTTCTTACGTCGGTTACGCCGGTCGAGCGATCGATCCTGGGCCGGGCTTACCAAACCTTCCATCCCTCCGGGGTCGGGTAAATTAGTACCAGACTTGTCTGGAAAGGTAAAGACACTGACTTGGCATAGCGGCTGGGACCGCAAGTCATTGTAAAGGCCGAGCGCGCATTCACAATGCCTCTACTATTCTGAATTGAACACCAATGCGCCGGCGCGTCCTTCGCGGACTGATCAACGCCAATACCTTTACCTTTATGTTCTGTTGCTTCCACCACGTATCGCCATCCTGCTGATAAACACAATATCATATGCATTGGAACCTTTCGATTAAGGTAGGAAACTGAAATTAATTCTCTTGCATATCAGCCTGAAGCGAGGGAGCGTATGATGCTAACCTTAAGAGGGCGAAGGTAACAGTTTTGGTGTTTTGATGGGATCACCCAAATCCCAGATCATGAGTGCCGAAAAATATGCGGCTTCAGCAGCGGCTTTTACTATATCTATACCATAGGTGTCGGTGGTTCATTCTCTCATCTTTTCTCTCTCACGATTGTTTTTTTTTTTTGACTTTCGCGAGTACGGAAGCGATGCGCCACTTCCATCCATTACTGTGCAAATTTTATTAGGACATCTTAGTGAAACATCGAACATCATCATGGAGACAATACGGTCAAGAATTCTGTGAAATAGGCTCTGTAATTCATGGGAGTTCCAACAACTTCATGTTCGTTTCAGAAAAAGAATTAGCTGGAAAGATGAAGGAACCTTCGAAAACGTTAGTGACGCTACGAACAGTTTTGTTATAGGATAAATGCGTAAAGTACCGCATAATCCTCTATTTCTGGGACATTTGAATCCCGGAAGAAGTTAGCAATTTTTGAATGGAGTTGTAAAGTAGGTATAAATTTAAACTAGTTAAGGTTTCGTGCTATGAAACTGAAGCAAAACATTTCAGATATTCGAGAAAGATCGTTGTGCTGGACGCTGCGCTTACAACTCTCACATCTGATTTGGAGATTGTTTACGTCTCCATACTTTTCACTGTATTATAGATGTGATTTCTTCTAGTCTCATGCAGCCACTTTAGTGCCGATCCCTATACCGAGCCTCCATTTACGCGCAATCAGAAATGTTCGCTTGCAGTTTGTTTTAACTTGTTGCACTGAAATCTATTTTTTCATAGTTTCCTTCCCTTAATGCTCCTTGCGGTATGATTCACACCAAGAGGCCATGTGGGAGTGTGTGGCGTGATGTCATGAGAAATTTCATCAAAAGGTTAAAGACCATATGACAAATGATGACATCAAAATGAGATCCTGCTCTTCATGGTCAACTATATATCATTTTATAATCGCGTTAGGTAGAAGCGCAGACTTCCTATTTAGACTCGGAATCGAATTATTCATGATTCGAAAAAACACATTTCAAAAGGTTATGTCAACCATTTTCTTGTCTAGACTGACTGTGAGAGATGTTTGTCGCAAAAATCATTCTGCATTTCGATTTCTGAGTTCTTCATTAGTACTCTCAAAAGCTTGCGACAGGTGCTCGGGCTCGAAGAGTCTGATGAATTCCAAGCCTTCTCTGGTGAGCAAAAGACTAAAGTTTTTGCTTCTGTGTTCTGCTCTTTTCACGACATATCCCATCGTCAGGGTGATTCAGAGAAGTACCTTAGTGTCACACGTGGTTTGGTGATCTCATGTTTTTCCAAATTGGAACCCATTACACCTTTGAGTGTCGGAGGCGTTTTGTATTGCAGCCACGAAGCTTATGGCGACCTCTGAGGGTGCTAATTTGGGTGGTCCTGATGTGACTTCAATACACCATTTCACCATTTACAGGCGAAAAGCAAAATTTTTTTGAACCAAATTCAACGTTTTTCAATTCAAAATCATCACTTTTCAAATCAAATTTAACGTTTTTCAACCAAGCACAACAGTTTTCAAATCAAGTCTAACACTTTTCAGATCAAATTCAACTATTTTCGAAATCAATTCAACCCTCTCTAGAGAGGTTTGACGATTAGCAATGACCGGTGTCCCATCACTGATGAAATGACTTGTGAGGGTGCTCCAAAGATTTCCAGCAAGACCTATGCGGTTTTGTAGAGAACTGAAAGGGATCACTGCAATGTGGTTTATTTTTTCAGGTGACAAGTGGTTGGTCCAAAGAGGGTAGGAGAGATAACTCGCAATCTAGGAGACATAGGTTCTGTCCCTCTGTAGTACACTTTGGTCCTCTATTACCTTATCTGAATCGTACTGATTTGGAAGTGTAGAACAGCAGCGTCGAACCCGTTCTCCGTTCTGAAACAATACAAATGGTGCTCTTGCGAAATCTTGGGTTGAGATCTTCCCTCCCATACGGTCGGATAAACTGCTGCTAGACATGCCTGAGAAGGTTAAAACACCGACATGGTATCGTGGCTTGGGACCCAAACCTTTACCTTTTACCCATGCCCACATAAAGATCTCTAGAGAGATTGTCAGATTTAATTCTTTATTCCTCACAGTTAGCAAACTTCCCAGAACACCACATACAAGGGAAGCAGTTAGATGGTGGCTTTCGCGATTCAATGAGTTCAATGGTAACTGTGATGAGGTACGCACGTCTTCTGAACTCGACCCACATTTCTTCACAGAGAAAGAAGAACTCGAATTTGAAGAGAGAATATAATTGTTTCTGAGAATTTTTCTAGAGGTTTCACACAGCGATAACAGGAGTAGCATAGTACTGCCAATTTGTTCGAACTTTTCAATAAAAGGAAAGGTTCCTCACACGATATCCAGTTAAATATGTGCACAATGAAACGACTAACAGACGGGTGCTTCTGAATTTGCGTGACCATTGTCCACATTTGTACAGTAGCTACTACCTGCAGTGACGAGAGGGTTTGCGAGCTTATGTTTTTGTTTTCGTTTGCTGAACAAGTCCGCTGATTTGAGGTGAGCGAATGTCCTTCATCAGATGTCAAACGAATTGCTGCTGTCCGAGACCAGTCCTAATAGAATTCTAATTTCTTCCTCTCGCTCCAAAAGAACTGGTCGATTTTGTGGTAGATGGCGAAAGGGTAATCATCAGCTTTGTCAAAGGACTGGATATCACTTACAGTCAGATTTATGTAAACATGAAGTCGCCGTCGTAGGGATAAGGTAACTTCAACTTGAGATCTCCTCTGTCTTTTAAACTTCAGATGATATAGTTCATAATCGTCAACCGCTACCATTCACTAACTTATCTTTTACCATCTAAACTTTGCTTTCCTTTTTTGGTGTATTTTTTATTCAGAACTACTGGATTATACCCACTTTTACGCTCGCCGTAAAATTCTAGTTTTATTGCCGCGTTTTTGCATAATTGCAAAAATGCCTTGAGCTTAGCTGATACAACAAGAATCTGGCTTGTCAGCTAAAAGCTTCTTACCGATGAGTGCTGGAAGCGAAAGCGTTCTGGCTTAAGCTTAAGCCGCAAGGGGAGCGCACATGACCGGCGCAGTAGGCGAAGAGAGGCGTCGGCTTTGGCATCACGGTGACCCGGATAGTTTAACCCAGTTAGATACGGGTTCAAATCACCCTGAGTCACTAACATCATCATTAAAATATTCAGTTCTGCCCCTCCTTCCCAAGCCTATCTACCGAGCATCTCCATCTATTGTATCTTCATCGACGCTAATGGCGCATCACTTTTTGAACCACAGGCCTTCGTCGGTAATCTCTGTTATGTTGAATGTTCACAAATGAAATCAACAATTATCTGAAAGCCCACGGGATGTAGCGAAATGTAGCTATTGGACATGTATATTCAAGAGATACCGCTCTTTAAGCTATGCTAGGCACAATAACGAACACACACTCAGCGTTCCATTCTTTGTCTTTTCTTCATCCGGTCCTTCAAACATATTTCATCTATGCCCTTGTTTTCCGCGTAATCGGCATTCCTTCGAGCAGACAACTTATACAGTGCCTTCATAATTATACATCGCTACTTGTTATTGTTTCTACACCGTTCAGGCAGATCTTTGGTGGCTTCTTTCTAGATAGTATTTTCATCAATACTTTTAATCTGCTGCGCTAAGTAGGCTCTCCAGAATAGTTTGTTATTGCAGTGAAGTCTTTGTGAATACCATTACTTTAACGGCGATTTTGTCGAAGTTACAACTCCTTTTTTAACACGTTAACCATAAGAACCTCTTCCTTTTCACTCCACATCTTCACTCGAACTTTTTCCAGGGGTGCACACAGGTTTATAAATGTTTGAAGGTCTACAGGGTGGCGAATAAATACGTGCGCCGCGAAAAGTATTATAACTTTTTTTTTGCCAACGAATATCAAAACAAATATGATTATATATAGGATTAGGACATAACATTCAATAATTAAGGAAAGTTTCCAAAGTAGCTGCCATGAGCTTTGATATCGGCTCTCATTCCTTCATTTATCGCATAGGTGGTGCGCCGCAAGTACCCCTTGTCTATGTTGCTCCATATTTCGGAAAAGGCTCGTCGAAATTTGACAAATTTCTTGTCGTAGACTCCAAAGATATTCCTCTTGAACATATTTGACGGGGAGCTAAAACGGATTTAATATCGGGCTATTCGAAGGCCATAAACCTTTCGTCTTAGATGAGCTGATTTCGGTCAAAAGAAGCGCATTTTTATTTCTGCTCCATGAAGCAGAGCGCAACTTTGTTGAGAGAACTACTCGGCACGTTTCTGTTCCCCGAGCACTGAGGTTTTCCTGTGAATGCAAGACTGACAGAGCTTAGCATGATTTAATGTATTTTTTATCGATAAAATCAGAACAGTCCTGCCTAGAGCACCGAAACTGTTCTAAAACATCAAGAATCCAGGAAACACACGTTTTGCAGCATTTCTTCAATTTTAATTGCACGTGAGGGTTGGACTAATAAGATGGTGGCGATTGTGAAAATTTCTAGGCACCTCATCGGTAAAAATTTTAACCTTAAAGTAAAAGGACGCCCTCGCTGCGGCGCACCCAGACAAAATGCAGCAATTTCTTACATTTTTTATTCCGATTTTTCTCCTCTTGATAGGTGAGGACTTGTACCTTCCAGATATGATAACTACAAAGTCAAACCTCTCCTTCAGTTATGAATTGAACCAATTTGCAAAAAAAGTGGAGCTGCTTGGACATCTTATTCCAGCTAACATCATCATGTCGGGCCGTCCTCCTTTTAATAATCCCATGCCCCAGTAACGGGTTCACCGTCCGCCTCTGTTACCTCCATGGATTGGGTGGAGTATGTCCTCCCAACATTCACAGCTTGTCAGTCTTTTACGCGTTTCTTCAACGAACTCCGAGCCTCGAAAGAATCAGCGAGCCCGCCACGCGGCTCTGTGCTTCCTGCGCAATTGCGTTATAGTTTGAATAGTTCCTCGCTACAGTTTAAAGAACAAATTTCACCTATACAAAACGATTACGAAGGGTCACGTGAATATTTTGAGAAGAAAAAGCACGCTCAAATGTTTTATGCAATTGTCAAAATCGAACCGAATTTAACGCGCACGTATTTATTTGCCACCCTGTATGTTCATCCGCTACGTCAGTGCTATCCTGCGTCAATGAATCCTGAATTGAGTGTATTAGGCGAACACATGAAAGTAAGCCTAAGAGGTTCTGCACTGGATGAAGGTCCGAACTGAACATGTGATTGTTTAACCGTTCAGTAGGAAGAGCTTCCTCTATCAGCGGAATAGGAAATATCAGAAACTGTCAGTGAGTGACGTATAAATACAAAAAGAAATCGTGAGGCAAATTCAGGAGAATGGAAGTCTCGTTATTAATCCGTATCTAATGA
This sequence comes from Nippostrongylus brasiliensis, assembly GCA_030553155.1. Classification (NCBI taxonomy): domain Eukaryota; kingdom Metazoa; phylum Nematoda; class Chromadorea; order Rhabditida; family Heligmosomidae; genus Nippostrongylus; species Nippostrongylus brasiliensis. Next base: position 23,594,980 of record CP130732.1, read on the forward strand.
AAAATAGCGAATTTCTCTGACGGGTGTAGGAAAATTCCACACGAAGGCTCAGGTAAAGCGATTGGTTGTTCCTTACGAGCAACTATGTATTGAGTCGACCTAGCAGCAGAGAAGAATCAATTCCGTACTGCAAACAGTGGAGTGAAGGAGGAATTGAAATGATTCCATTCACCGTAAGATTATCCTTCATATGAGCGGATCAAGCTTTGGGAATTAATGCCTACAACACTGGACGCTGCTGGAGCCAGTAATGCAGCATACTACGTGGTAGAGCCAAGCTCACTTTCAGACGTTACTTTTTTCGCTTTTTTCGTACCAGACTGAAAGTGAATTCTTGTTCGCTTGTTGGGCCTCTGAAAAGTTCTCCGGCACCAGTTGATCTCGTAGCTTCTCCTCCACATATTTTCTTCCGCAACGATTCCTTTTTTGCTTTTTCGCCGCTTTTGCTCTCGTCGGAAGCTTGATTCTCGTGTTCAATGGAAATAGTCTTTGAGAGCTTCAAAAGTCTCCTTGTACTGCTGTTTTATATGTACCTTCACGGGACTGTATTCAACGAATTCAATTAAATCAAAACAAACAGCATTAAGCGTATGGTTGCAACCGCTGCTCACAGCGGCAAATTGAGCAGAGAAGTTATAGATCCTTATCTTCGCTCTCCCAGCAAGGCCTCAAACACTGGGGCAGGTCTGTTAGAACAAGTGTTTTTCGTAAACCACATATTCGATCCAGGACAGGACTTGTGAATTTTGGTGTTTTCCAGATGCGGTAAATAAAAACCAGGGACAGCTAAGGATGAAAAGCAGTTCATAATAGCACTAAATGGATATCCTGTTGAACTTCTAGTGGATAGAAAAGTGACAGTTTGCGCATTAAAGTACCGAGAATGAATTTAAAAATTGCAGAAAGATTTCCGATGGAAAAGAAGAAATGTGTCTTGAGAAAAGTACACTACCAAGTTCCTTAGAAGGAAAAATGCTCAACTTGTGTCATCTGGCTCAGCTCGGCATCGTTATCAACGGAAGCTCCTGTAATCTCTCAACTTCCTGTTGACCGAATCAAGTGAGGATGTGCCAGGGAATTACGCGAAGCCGTTAATAAGCGCAAAAAGTAGTGAGGAAATTAGATTCTGGGTGCATATCTATTCTGACAAGTCAAAGAATGGCGAAGACACCTCATCCTCCCCCAACCCCCATATGTGAAGGTTTCACCCAACAGTGATTGACATCACATGACTAACATAAAACTGCACCAGCTCGTTAACAGTTTGGAAAGTTTTAAAATTATCAACATAGTACTTTCTATTGTGAGCTTGAACGATTACATGAACAACACTATCATCATCAACTGGATCATGTCTCGTTCAATCGTTCAAGCCCACAACAGAAAGTGCTGTGTTGATAACTTCAATACGTTTCAAAATGTTAACGAGCTGGTGCAGTTTTATGTGAGTCATGTAATGTCAATAAAAAGTGCCGATACAGGGAGCGCGGATTGAAATGGTTCACCCAACAGTTTCGAGTATAAACACCGTTAATTATTGAGCCCAGCGTACGATGGTGTGTTAAATGAGTGGGTATTGTATAATAGATTCGAAGTAACAAAGACGATGAATTTGATTTTGAACCCACTCTAACAGAACAGGTTGAGAGAGGGGTGGCGTACAAGGACTTGACCTCATGGAAGAACTATAGAAGCAGGTTTGAGAACTAATTATAAAATAGAAAGCAAAAAAAATGAATAGCGACAATACAGAGTGTCCCAAAAATGTACCCACTGTCTGAAATGCCACAACTTTGGCGAAAGTGAACCAATCCAAACGAATCATAGCTTGGATGAAAGCTAAGAAAAAAGACAATTTTATGGTATGTATTTGGGGAGAATCGTGCCATATTCTCGACTGAAGCCTCAGACTTTGGACCTGATTGGGAGTGCATGGGTTATGTGCTTGCTTCATTAATGCTCCCCTCTACTCAGCTCAGTCGTTTTCTGTTCCGAGGGTATTTATCTGTTGCGTGTTCATCAGATAACCGAAAAATATCATGGGTACGATTTGGTTCTTTCTTGAGCTGCGATCTATAGAAAAGTGGATCAGAATTCTCACTCATACCTTTCCAAGCTAATGTGGCTTGTACGTTTGCGACAACAATACAATCAATTCGAATAATATTGTTGGCAGATTCCTTCGCTAACAACTAGTAAACATGAAAATCGAACACTGAAGCGTTGTAGTTGAGTTAGTTATCGATCCCACTACAGCCATCACAGAATTTCTCAGTAGCAGTAAGCTCTGAAAATCCTAATGAATTGTCACGCCTACATATTATGAATGTCTCCTGTGAGTCTACGCGGACTTGTTTTCATGAAGAAGATATGTCTGACATCAGTCGTTCTTTGAACTAATTCATCCTTAGCTCTTTCAGAAAACGTTTGTTGACTTCCAGAAACCTCTTCAAATGCTGGACTGATTCAAATTTTAAAAAACCCAAAAATCGATGTGACTTTGCTCTACCTATTGTCATCACGATCTCTCCCCACCTTGACGAACTTCAATGTTTCTGCTAAGAATCAATGCCAAAGCAGCAATTATCTGCGAATTTCGGCATCTTCTGAAAAATAATATTGTGGGAATTAAGCCCACAATGCACAACCCGACGTGCACGTTAACTAACATCCAGTCAAAGAGTGTGTGTGAATGTACATCTGAACGTAGTGTATAAGTACAGTGATTTTTAACATCTGTGAATGACAGGATTCCAAATGTAAAAAAAAGATGTTGTGCAGCGCTAAGGTGATTACTTGTCTTCCATTCAAAGTCACATGGACGTGCTGAATGCGTATTTAGTGTGGGAGAACGCGGTACCTTTTACTATTTTATCTCGTGTGAATGAGGTGCTGGTGCAACATCAGAGAGCTAACAGTAAATCCGTTGTGAATTGGTCGAGTCAGACGCTTTTTCATGTAACCTTCTATTCCCGGAAGTTGAGCTGCTAGCAGAATCGTGTTTCTTGTTTTGAGATGCTGTTCAAACGCTGAGAAATCCCCAAGATCGGATGGTATCAATTTCATGGCATTTATAGGTACCACCGGTATTTATTAAGACAGATAAGTTCTAAAGAAAACGATTGCAAGGTGTATGGTTCGAGTAGCGTGGGTATAAAGGAACGACTAAAAATAACCACAAGACGTGCAGATCGCCGAATATCTTTCTGAGGTACTCTCGTTTCCCAACCTTTGTAGCACATGGGATCCTCATTGGTTAGAGCTGCGTTTCGCAAATAGCTGAATGAGTTTATTGAACTTACTTATTTCTAGTTGCTCTATTACATGCTACGTCATTATCATTGCGTTATTAGTTCTATGATGATTTTAAACCAGTTGTTGGTGTGCAAATCAGTAATTGGTGCATCGGCTGTCTCCAGCTGGATTTCGAACGAAATTCTTTGCTTCTAACGAAAAGCTTCTCAAATTCTACCCATAAATTTCGTTCCTCGCAATCAATCGCGCTCAACTTTGTTCTGGTTCTTGTTCAAGGGATAACAATTAAATGTTTCAGATGGCAAACGAGGTTCGTATAGTTATCGGTTTGTTCGTTAATATAGAAATGTGGACAATGCTCCTCCTCAATATATTTGTGCTAGCCTGTATTATAACAAGTGAGTCTGTGTTCCCAACTAGGTTCTTTGTCCGTTCCTCGATAGCGTTCCTCTTCTGACCACATAGCCTGAAAGGGGTCCTGCGCTCCACTTCCGTGTGGCGTTCTAGCACCATCTCTTATTAATCTTGATCATAGTTTTTTGGCGGTGTTTGATCAATAGTCCTTTGCACCTGGGCCTAACGCATGAGTGGCAATTTTTGCAAGTCATGTCAGAAATAAATAAATAAATAAATGACACTTTGTCTAAGCGTTGATTTGAGTTTAGGACGGTAGGAAAGGCAGACTACATTGCTAGTCATTTAGCTATTCTGACTCCATTGAAAATCTACGCAACCATTGGTATTGTGGATATCATGGAAATAGTGGGTGAACGAAACTTTGGGCCTCCCAATAGACATTACATGGGTGGTCACTCCAAAGGGTCTAGTAATTAGGAACATTTCGTTGGTGTGAAACTGAATGTCCTGATCATCGGTTTGGTATTATTTTGTTCTGAAGACGTGTATCAATACTATTGCCTATTAGGCAGGCAAATGGCACTAACATCACAAGATAGAACAGTTTCGATGAACAAAAAAGCTGCGGTGCATCTAGGTCGTCTCTACGCTAACAAGGACAACCCTGTCTACGTCCTATCGGGCTTCAATATTGTCTGCGACATTTGTCAGCTGACGCTCCATGTGCTCTATGTTGGTCCCTCAATTATCGTTGGGGTAAGTGGCTTAATTTTTTTATTTATTCATATAGCTTCACCTGTTTTGAAAAATCTGCTTCATACGTAAACGTAAGCTAATCTAGGACTGGTTCTTCGGCTCGCAAGAAGCTGTCGGAGTCACTGTGGCAGCAACTATTTTTCTTGGCATATGGTATCTCGGGTCACTTGTTCAAATTCTTTTTGCGACTAACAGGTAGTTTTATCTTCAAAACAACATTTACTTCTGTCAATAGAGTAGTTTCGTTTCCAAGAACTTCCGTTACCTTTTCCTACATGCAGGTTCGTAGTCATATTCTTCCCTAACCGGATCTTCTTCACTCGGCAGCGATTGATCGGAATGATCATTGTTTGTTGCTTGGGAGCTGCTGCAATGGTCACTTATTCACAGCTGTTGTCACCATGCTGTCGGTTTGTGGTTTATCGTGCTTGTAATCTCAACTTTTGCTTTCTGCTAGCTGCCTTAATTTTTCGGAATTTGAATCGGTTGGACTTTTCAAATTCTTCTGGAAACCCGACTCCTCCTAAAAATTGCAAAAAAAAAACACCGCTTGCTTACGCGGCAGGAGAATTTTTGTGCATGGATTTGGTCTGTAAAAATATTTCATTCAATACAATCGCAAGCAGGCGTCTATTATTTCCTTTTTTCAGCATCACCCCGGACTATAGGTATTTTGGCTACTCTTACCTGATATTCCCCAATCAGACTTCCAATCCATCGATGAATTACATCGACGTTCCGCTGGACTCCATCACGTCTGCGTATTGCCTCGGCTCCTATGTTGCTGTACGTGAACAATTATTGTTACTTGTCAAAAAAATGAAGTAGTGAAGTAAGATGAAGGAAAGGTAAAATGATAGGGTGCCGGCATTGACTAGTCCCCTACCAGCCGGCGTATTCGTGTTCCATTCAGAATCATAGACGCGAATACATATTTATTTATTTATTTATTCAAGACGTCGGCAGAAGCCAACGCGTGCCGCAACATACACATTACTCGAAGAGGTCATTTGGCCTATTCAACGATTTGCGGGTGCCGGCTGCTATTCCAAGTCAGTCTCCTCACCTTCCCGGACAAGTCTGCTACCAATCTACCCGACCCTGGAGGGTTGCAAGGCCTGGTTCTCCCGGGGCGGGATCGATCGGTCGACTGCGCGGGTGTTAGTCCGCCCTTCTCGCTGTATCAGGCAGGCCCTTTTATTGATGTAATACCGTACAAGTAGGGCACGCGTGATGCAGTGGTAGGAGGCGCTACTGACACCCGCACGGTCGATCGATCCTCGCCTGGGCCAAACAAGCCTTCCAACCCTGCCGGGTCGGTAAATCGGTACCAGGCTTTTCTGCTATGGTGAAAACATTGATGTGGTATAGCGGCTGGCCCCGGAAAGTCATGGTATAGGTTAAATACGCATTCACCATGCCTCTACGATTCTAAATCGAACGCGAATGTGGCAGCGCGTCCTTCGGGGACTGGTCAACGTCGGCACCTTTACCTATAATTTTTAGTACCGTATAAATTCCATCTTCCAATTGTATCTGGTCATGTGTGTTGAGCAGATCCAACTTGTGATTCTACTAACTATACGATAACTATTTTTCCTGGTTAGGGAGGGATGTTACTAAAATTCATTTCTTTCCGAGTGTTGTCAAGATTAATTGTCTGAGGAAATTAATTTTGTGAGACGACCTGAATGGAAAGATGTTTCAGCTGTTCGCATACATCATCAGAATGGGAACACTAAACAACAGGGCAGGAAAGAGAGAAGTGAGGTGAGCACAGTGTCTGATCCATGACGATCTTCTTGGTTCTGGATCTTGAAGTGCTCTCCTATTGCAAAAAATCGGCTGTATAGTTTGTGTTTGAAAAAGAAAGAGTTGGACAACGAAAATTTTGAGATGCTATACTAATCATCTGATTTTTAATTTTCTGTTCAAATTTCAATTTCTTTTTAGTTTAGGTCTCCTAGGGGTGTTATCTAAGTTTAGTCAGCACAAAAAGTAAACCTAAATTCAATACGCCTATGGACATAGTAAGTGAATTAAAGAATAAAGGTCTCACTTAGTTAATTGGATTGGTTTTTCAAGGGATCGTTCGATAGTGTCTCCTTCCATCTGGAAAATTCCCCGTTGTATAAACATACATACAGACTTCACGAATCGTATCACAGTTGTCGCTAGGTGCTTATTATCACTCCCTACAAAAGAGACGCTCTCCAATTTGAGATTGAACTCTTTTGTGAAGGTATTTTCTAGTGGAGCAAATGACAATTGTTGTTTAATTTTTAGATGCTGCGTTCAGTTTCTTCTGATGTTTTGTACGTACACTGTGACATGGGTCACATTTTTCGTCTATCCTGCCATTGGCATCACCCAGCCGGAGGCTTTCGTAGTCACAACCGTGATGTTTATGTTGAACTGCGGAATTAACTCCACCATCTATCTAGCGATGAACAGAGAGGTAATTGTCTGCACGTTTAAACCTTTCTAATTGCCATTACGATCCCTGAAATTACATAGGGCATTGGTTGAAGCTACTGTGCGACTTTGAGTGGTAAAATTTACGCTTGCAGTCACACTGAGACAGTGACATCCCTTTTTGGGATAAAAAGTGATTAAGGTACATAATTAAGGATGAACGTAGAATAGCGAAATAAAAGGTAATAGTTTCACGGAAATGGGATCATAGAATAATAGTATGTGTAAGATTTCCTTCAGAGTATTATATGTACACAATAACACTGATTTGTACTTGAATTTCTAATGTGATGGGGAAGCTAGGAAGATTTGCTTCGCATCTGTTTGTTAAAATTAATTGTGCCTGGAGTTCTGTTGAAGAATATTTTTGCCCGAAATTCTGCTATTTGCCGCCTTTTGTTAGCGGTTTATAGACGAGAATTAGTTGATTGACTTAGATATTTGGAGATGCTAGGTTATTCGCAAAACACTCCGATGTCGGTGTTTTGCGAATAATCTAGCATCTCCAAATATCTAAGTCAATCAAATATTTTTGCATTTAATATGAAAGCGAGATGAATACAAGTGAAGCTAGACTGCTCTTCTTTTCCCGAGTATATGAAAAACTACATGTTTTTATAAAAGAGGTTTTATTTTTTAACCCAAATCAGAGAAGGCCGACTCATTAGACACTTTCCAGATCCGCAGTGCAGCGAACAAGCTAATCGGCCGCAATTTATTTGGAGGTCAACAGTCAAATGCAGAGAAATCTACGAAGAAAGTTGAACCGTCGACCAATATAACGTCTCGCAAATGAATCGACTCATGAGGAGCTATCGATTTTCTAAAAGGTACATAAGATATGCCGTAAAATCATGTTGAAAATGTACCTGATCAACGATTTGCCAGATTTCACCTTCCTTGAAGATTCTGAATTGAACACCAACAGAGTAGTGCGCCTATGGATAACAGATAAAAAACCTTTTACACTTCATCTATTTTTGTTAGGGATTCGTGTTTCAGTGGTAAGAGGCGCTACTGACACTCGCACGATCGAGCGATCAATCCCAATGAGCTAACCGAACCTTTCATCCCTAGGGGGTCCGATAAATTGGTACCTGACTTGTCTTGAAAAGTTAAGGTACTGAAATTAACACCCTCTATAATAGCTCTCGCAAGTCATTCATTGTTGAGGCCAAATACGCATTCACCATGCCTCTACATATGATTCAGAATGGAACACGAAGGCGGCAGCGCCTCCTTAAGGAATAGTGTCAACGCCGACACATTTACCTCTCTCTTGACCTTTACTTTTTTAGGGTACAACAAAGAGCATATGTTGAGGGCGCCTCGCCAGAGCCAGCGTTCACGGATAATCTTCGGCACCCCAACACGACATCACCAGATGTACTGTTGCTAGTGTTTTCACAGTGGATAAAAATATATGATTTGAATGCAAGAAATCATAAAATATATAGTTAATATAAATATCAATTCGGGAAAGAGCACATCGTAGCTACTGAAATCCATACATAACTACATATATGCATTTTTGCTTCTTTTCGTCAACGTCGAGGACTGTATTGAACTCAATATTTGTCGATCTTCCACCACGAATATCACTCACTTACTACACAGACGGACTGAGGAGACATCAAATGAACCTTTGTACGACACCCTCATAGGTTTGTTGAATGCCTTCTCAGAAGGAGCACAAAAGCTCTTTCCATAAAAACATCAGGCGCATAGGTAGAAATTGGACCAGAGCAACACCAACGATCAGTTGCGCCTAAGTGCGCCATTATAATCATCTGGATTACTCAGAATGCTGTCTCGACACATTACGTAGGAGCAAATATCTCACTTGTACCATTGTTCACTACAAAGTCAGCCCGTTCATCCAACGATCAGCACTAATCAGGCGCGAGCAATTTGCAGTGAATCAGCAACACCGAATACTACAAAATAGTGAATATAGACTCTCTTGCGATATTTTCATTGTTTGTTGTAGCACCACTTCCTCGCAGCGATGGTCACGAACATGTTGACGACAATGTTGCTTTTTGGTATTGGTGTGCGAAAGTATGTAATTTGCGTCAAAATGAGCACGTTTGTTCTCTTTTTTCTGGTTTACATGATCAAAATAAACTCAGAAGTATCCTATGTTAGGATCACCCACTTTTTGCAAAGAATGCTTTAATATTAATTATTTCACTTTCAAACCGCGGTCAGCTGGTTGTTTCCAGACAACCCAACCAATAACAATTGTTCCATCATTGCATTTCTGTCTAATAATGAAAAATGTTTCCACTCATCACGATCAGTGGGGAGAAAGACGCTTTGTTTTTTTAACCAATGAATTTTATTCCTTTCAATAGCAATGGAGCGAAGGTAGTCAGGTAAATCGCCTTAGGTGCAGAGTGCATATCACTATTGAGAAGTAAGTTGTCGAAATCATTATGAATATGATGAGAGCACTCATAATTATATTTAGCATTTTAACACATTCTGTTGACGCAAGTAATATGTTGAGCACTCGTGTCAGATTCGCGCGTAGCGTGGCGTCCCCAACGACATCCTCCGAAAGATCACCTCGTCGTCAAGGTGTCGATGTCACCTGCCGCTGCGAACAGCAACAGACGAGCTCGAGGATGGCTTTTGTCTCCTCAGACGAATTCAAATTTGTTCTTCATATGCACTGCAGTCAAAATTGAAGCGGACTCGGAATGTATTCGGGCAATATGCCTTTAACGTTTAACATCAGAACGGATAAATTTCTCAAAAATTTTTACGGCAAGCTATTCTGTATTTACTTCAGTTAGCTTGGACATCTAGCATTATTGTTTCCTCTGAAGCGAAAAAAGTCCTATAATTTTGTGGAGAGTTCCTTGCTTCATGTTGAAAAAGTTGTCAAAAAAGATTGATGATCGTCATTGATCATCAGTCGAACTGTACTGCAGATCGAAGCTCTCGAAGGAATAAGTAATTACAGGGTGCGGCAAAAGTCTTTCAACACAGATACTTGACCGTCTAAACGGCAGATCTCAGGCAAATAAGATGAAATTTATAGCATTATTGCCTTTGACCACACACATATAGAAAAGCATCTAAGTTCCGAAATGGCCTCCTTTCGCTCGAATACAGGCCCTATGTCTCTTGAGGAACGAGTCTTCGGCGGCACGCAGGTTCACCGAAGCGTCCGGAAAAATCGACAGCCACAAGTCCTGGAAGACGTTTTGAAAAAAGAAGTTCTTCAGGGCTTCTCAGCACTTCGAAACCACACTCGAACCTATCAGCAGTTCTCTGCACCTGCCCATAGTGCCGAAGTCGTAAAGAACTGGTGCGCCGACAATTTTCCTGATTTCATCTCAGCAAAAAAGTGGCCACCGAATAGCCCGGACCTTAACCCGATGGATTATTCAATCTGGTCCATATTGAAGAGTAAAGCCTGCGCAACATCCCACGCGAACACTGATTCTCTTAAGAAAGCGTTGAAGAAAGCCTGGTAGAAAATTGATGAAGATGTCCTGCGTGCCGCCGTAGACGCGTTCCCCAAGAGACTTAGGGCCTGTATTCCTGTGAAAGGAGGTCATTTCGAAATTTAGATGCTTTGTTATATGTGTGTGGTCAGAGGCAATGAATGTTATGAATTTCATCTCATTCGCCTTAGATCTGCCGTTTAGACGGTCAAGTATCCGTGTTGAAGGACTTTTGCCGCACCCTGCAGGCCTCACTTCTTCAAGAGCTTTAATCGGGGTTTGTTATTTCGATGAAAGCGTCATTTTGCGGATCACCCTAACATTTGAAGGAGATGAGTATCATCCAAGAAAGTGGTTTTCATCCATTTGGCTCTTCTCCCGGGTCTTCGTTCGTAGGTGTTCACATCATTTTGGACGCAGTGTGAAAACGAACTGGCTTACTAATGAACATCGCGGTATATATGTCCATTACTAATGATAGAGACCAACAATACATAACTAATACGATATTCAACTAATAATAAGATTATGCGTCCGATACTAATGTTGCCCAAAAACTGGATCGCAATCAAAGGAACTGAGGAAGTCTAATGCAAAATTTGGCAGAACCGAAACAGCCCCTATCAGTTACAAGTCTACGCAAGCAGCATTTTGGCACTGTCGATAATTTCTTTTTACAAATTTACATTAATGTTATCAGAATCCTCACTGAGCGAATCAATAAGCGGAACCCAGTTGTTTATTTGGGTGGATGGATGGATAGATGGATGTATGGATAGATGTTTGGATGTCAATTTCATTTTTCAAATGAGAGCGGTTGTTGGCGGTTGCATCGCTGCTTTCCAAAGAAATTACCCATCAGAGACTATCACATTCTACAACAGCACCCCACACTTCATTTACCAGCCGTTCAGCACTCCAATGGTCGACCCAATTGAAAAGGAAATCTCGTCACTATTTCACTTTGTATTTCAGTGAGCAGAGAAAAGTTTTCTCACCGCTTCGTCTCAAGGGCGATTTAGGGTGCTGATCACGAATCTGATGCTCATTTTGCATGTGATTTTCTTTTCTTCACGCAGAGAACTACCTATGCGTGTCGTCGGCAAAGGGGATCAGAACAAGATTTCAGATTTGGCATTAACTCCGCCTAGGTAGGTTATTGTGCATGCTAATAACGATGCTTGGTGCTATGTGGTTTGGTGGAAAGGGCTTATTGCAACTAGACCTCAGATTCGTAATCAGCATTTGAAATAGCTTACCGAAACGAAGTTTTAGCCAATCTCTTTTGGCCTGATCACCCAGTTGGACGTTGTGGACGGCCATTCGCCGAAATTCGGAAAACATACGGCAGAGTCGCGATCGACATACAAAATAACCACCCTGCTAGATCAAGTTTGACGAAATCAGTGGTTCTAAAGGGCCGCGCCCATTTCCCTGCAAGGCGGTGTACTTTCAATTTTTTTTTGAAAAAAGGATGCCAGGTACATGATCAGCTTGCCAGTGAATCATCATGGACAATGTTTGAGCCAAATTGAAAATTTCTACCTCTGCAGTGCGATAAGTGGGACAGTAGCAACATTTGAAATGATGGAAGTGTGACTTAGCTAGGCAAGCAATAGAGATTCACGTATTTATTTATTTATTTAACAAAGCTCGCACAAAGACGATTGGCAGCCGATAGGCCGATGAACGGCTGGTATGAGAATATTGGAAATTATTATTGGAGCTCGTTTATTTTTACCATTCCTGCATATATACAGCCAACGGGCCATGACGCTTCATTTCAAATTTTTCATTGGGTTTGTGGACAGAAGGAAGTAAACAGTGATTGCATGGTCGCTTATCTGCTACTTAACCACTGTTGTTTCTTTCTTTTTCGATACCTACATGCGTATGACTATTCGAATCCAATCCGGATCTAAAACAACCTAAGGCGACTTGAGCATTCATTCTTCGTGAGAAGAACTTACCATAACATTTCATACGATTGGGTAGCGCCGAAGGCGAAAGATAGTGTTGGTCCTGCCAAACACTCCACACATCTCTCTTATTCGAGGAAGGCAATTCAAGAGAATTTTGCAAGAATGTGGTTAAAGGTGTAAAGTTATGCTCACAAAAAAACCGGGACATTCTTTATTGTGCAACCAATCCAGAAGAATAAATCACATCAAATATTCATTGTCGAAACAGGTGAAAGCGAAGTTGAAACAGAAGTGACAATTGGTTATCTGAATTCGTGAGCACAGAATTCTTTCGATACGCCTTCCGCAAACGACAGGAGAAAGTGTAACCGAACGGACACAAAAATCGACCCAGGTGGATGTGTTCTGTGCCTTCTTGAAGCCGATCTAATCTCCATTTCTGTCGCTTTCCATTGTGGTAGCTGAAGCAAAGGCGCTATGCTAGGCCTACCAGGTAGAATAGTTGACAGACCTACAGCGCCATTCTCGTCCGTTCTCGAAAATGTAATTTTTCAAGATATTGTTCTTATAGACGCTCAGATCATCTTTTTAAATCTAATTTTCAACTTGATTTTGAGCTCTCCTACACGTTGACTAAGGGCCGGGTTTTACTTCTTCGCCAGCCGCCGCCCGTCGCCGCCCATCGATAGTGCAAGAAGAATCTCTACTCGACTAGCCCGTTTCTTAATCACTTTTCAATATATTATCGAAACGACACTGTTTCTGAATGTACTCTTTGTTTTTGTTATAACCCAAATGGAGATAAAACGTGCTCCGCAAGCAAAAAACGCAATTGAAATCATCACTTCTCCTAGTCACCTACAGTTAAACCTAAAATTGAAAGCTTACAGACAAAAAACGTCCGCTTCTGACTTTCCTTTTTCGACAATAAATTTAAACTGTTGATCGACTGTTGATTTATTCGTGAATTAATTAATGATGACAAAGCCACGCGAGTTTGATGTGTCCCTTGAGGGATTTTTGATAAAATATCAGCTCGGTCAGAAATAAAGCCGCGAAGTGGCCATCGCTGATCGTTTTTTGTCTGTAAGCTTTCAATTTTAGGTTTAACTGTAGGTCACTAGGACGAGTGATGATTTCAGTTGCGTTTTTTGCTTGCGGAGCACGTTTTATATCGACGGGCGGTGGCGGGCGAAGAAGTAAAACCCGGCCCTAAAATCGAGAATATGAGAGGGGCAGAAAATTTTCCTCTTGATATGTTCTCTCTGACTACTTTGTAAACCGTTTACGTTAAGGGCAACAATTGGGTGAGGCTCACATTAGAAAACATTGAAGTCTGCATCACAGTCCACCACTGTATGAACAAAAAGTTTTGTTCATTTATTTCCACTGCAAGACAGCTTGCGTGGGTTTTTATAATAGATAATCTCGAGGAAAACATGTCTTGCTGTTAATAAATGTATGAAACTGAAAAAACTGGAGACGTTGAGAAAATACCTTTCAGGAAATAAACGAATGATAATTGAAGTCATCTACTATTTCGCGCCGTTGTTCATACTTTGCTAATGGGTGACAGGTGGAGAGGAGTGACGTCCGTTCTTCAAGCCATATGTTGAGGTTAACAATAGTTATGGGACTTTCTCGACCACACATACACATGTATGACGCAGAACACTCAGTTTCCCCCAGGGTTCAGTGATTACCCATCTTCACTGTCCCTCTTTTAGTTGTTTATGGAAGTAGGTTAGGGTGAATACAATTTCGATGCATAACCATAGCTTTAAACCAGACGTGTCTGCTTCATGATACTGTACAGATGACTTCGACAGCTCAAAAATCCAAAACATCCAGAAGCATTCGCTATTTGTATATCATTCGCACGTACAGTAGCGGTCAAAAAGATACAGTAGCGGTCAAAAAGACATGTCACTTTTCATTTTTATACAGAAATAGCTCAAATCGAGAAGAACCTGGTACCATTCGATAGTGCTGACGGTTCTATCTTAAGATATGTCGAAATATACAGTTGTTTCGATTTCTGTATTTTTTAAAAATATTATATAGTGTTTTTCATATGCTATTTCCAACGAAAATATCTCAAAAATCGCTAAATGAAGGATCAATCTGAGATGATAATTTGATAGAGCATAGTCTATTTAATATAATGTGATACATACATTTGATTCAGATCGCCGCTAAATTATAGATTTTTCTGAGCAAACATTTTGGTGGTCAAAAACTGGTCAAATTTTAGGACCATGTTTCAAACAAAATTCTATATCTTCCTAACTGCGCAACGAAATCACACCAAATTCGAGTATGTGATAGAAAACGATTTTCTCTTTAAAGGTTTTGTTTTTGTTTTCAAATTCTTCTCTTAATTGGTGAGAAAATTCCTTTGAAAGTTGAAACCGCGCAAACTGCTATATTCAAAAAAGTTCGAGAGGAATCGACTTCAATTTTTCTCATTTGATAGTACATTTACGGTATTCTTGACACTGTATGTATGCTGAAATAAATCAAAGTTCTTTATAAAAATATATCGCTTTGACTAACACATGCTGTGCGCGCCTTTGCCCGCCCCTGTACAATGTACTGGTAGTGACGACGCCCTCAGCGTGTGTTAGTCAAAGCGGTATATTTTTATTAAAACTTTGATTTATTCCAGCTTACGTGCGATATTGGAAGAACTACAAATCTACTATTAACCTGGAGAAAATTGAGTCGGTTCCTCTCAAACTGTTTTAGATACAACAATTTACGCAATCTCAATTTTAAAAGTAATTTTCTTCCAAAATAAAGAACCAGCTTTGAAATAAAAAAAACTTTTCTAAAGAGAATACCATCCTCTACAACACTTTCAAATTTGGTCTGAATTTTTCAAAAAGTTAGGAAGATATAGAATTTTGTTTAAAACATGGTCCTAAAATTTGACCGGTTTTTGACCACCAAAAAGTTTGCTCAAAAAAATCTATATTTTAGAGGCGATTTGAATCAAATGTTCGTAGCACATTATAATAAGTACATCATTCTCTATCAGATTATCATCTCAGATTGATCCTATACCCAGCGATTTTTGAGATACTTTTGTTCAATTAGCATATGAAAATCACTAAAAAATATTTAAAAAAAAACAGAGAATTGGTAAAAGCGGTATGTTTCAATATATTTTTAAATAGAGTACTAAGAACTATCAAATGGTATCAAGTTCTTTTTGATTTGAGCCATTTTTGAATGAAAATGAAAAGTGACATATCTTTTTGACCGCTACTGTATGTCACTTTTCGTTTTCATTCAAAAATAGCTCAAATCGAAAAGAACCTGATACCAATTGATACTTCCGAGTACTCTATTTGAAAATATGTTGAAACATACCGCTTTTACTAATTCTCTGTTTTTTTAAAATATTTTTTAGTGATTTTCATATGCTATTTTGAACAAAAATATCTCAAAAATCGCTGGGTGTAGGATCAATATGAGACGATATTCTGATAGAGCATGATCTAGTTATTATACTGTGCTACAAACATTCGTTTCAAATCGCCTTTGAAATATAGATTTTTTTGAGCAAACTTTTTGGTGGTCAAAAACCGGTCAAATTTTAGGACCATGTTTTAAACAAAATTCTATATCTTCCTAACTTTTCGAAGAAATCAAACCAAATTTGAAATTGTTGTAGAGGATGATATTTTCTTCAGGGTGGTTAACTTTGTTCCAGGACTGGTTCCTTATTTTGGGAGAAAATTCCTTTTAAAGTTGAGTTTGCGTAAACTGTTGTCTAAAAAAGTTTAAGAGGAACCGACTCAATTTTTTCCACTTTAATAGTAGATTTGAAGTTCTTTCAATACCACACGTAAGTTAGAATAAATCGAAGTTTTCATAAAAATATATCGCTTTGACTGACACACGCTGTAGGCGCCGTCACTACCAGTATAGTGTACGGCGCGGGCAAGCGTGCGTCAGTCGAAGCGGTATATTTTTATTAAAACTTGAATTTATTCTAGCTTACGTGTGATATTGAAAGAACTTCGAATCTACTATTAAAGTGGAAAAAATTGAGTCGGTTCCTCTTAAACTTTTTTAGACAACAGTTTACGCAAACTCAACTTTAAAAGGAATTTTCTCCCAAAATAAGGAACCAGTCCTGGAACAAAGTTAACCACCCTGAAGAAAATATCATCCTCTACAACAATTTCAAATTTGGTTTGATTTCTTCGAAAAGTTAGGAAGATATAGAATTTTGTTTAAAACATGGTCCTAAAATTTGACCGGTTTTTGACCACCAAAAAGTTTGCTCAAAAAAATCTATATTTCAAAGGCGATTTGAAACGAATGTTTGTAGCACAGTATAATAACTAGATCATGCTCTATCAGAATATCGTCTCATATTGATCCTACACCCAGCGATTTTTGAGATATTTTTGTTCAAAATAGCATATGAAAATCACTAAAAAATATTTCAAAAAAACAGAGAATTAGTAAAAGCGGTATGTTTCAACATATTTTCAAATAGAGTACTCAGAAGTATCAATTGGTATCAGGTTCTTTTCGATTTGAGCTATTTTTGAATGAAAACGAAAAGTGACATATCTTTTTGACCGCTACTGTATGTGTAGACGAGAACACACAGAGTTTGAGAGCATCAGCGCTACTTCACTTCACCTAGGTTAGTTGATTAGCTGTTCTCAAGCAAAACGCAGTGGGTGCCTAAACAACTCTCATCAGCAGTCAATTATCATCTCAAATCGTTGTTTTCTTATCCGCCTGTTTTTTTCTGCCGTTTTACTATACTGCTTCCAAATATCTCGGCACCCGTCACGTTAGGGGGGACAATATTGGTTACACTTTCACACAATATTAGTTACGTTTGGGTTACACTTTCTAACGTCATTTGCTCTCCTTTTTATTTGAGAACTTGGATCTTACTCGATTGTTTGACAAATAAGTTTCTTGTGTACGTGTGTGGTGAAGAGGTAAGTGGCCGTACTGATTTCGTACGGTCTAGCGTTCTTTCTACAAACACAATTCAACTATGACTAACGACTCCGAGTTGAAGACGAAAGCTCGGCGGGTCCCCAAGGGACTATCAATAACCTTACCTTCACTTTTTTCTGATTCCTTGAAAATGGTAAGTAGAACGACTTTTAAATTTCCATCAACACGTGTGATTGGTTTCCTATGGTGAATCCGAGCTTGACTAAAGACTACTCTACTAGCACTGTTACCTTCGGTGATCCCATTGTAGCTCAGCTCAAAGAACTCTCACCAGCGGATTATTCTTTGACAGCATTCATGAATGAATCTGACGAGTCGTGTGTTTCCATTGTTCTGTTAAAGAATCTGTGTGTTTTAGTCCTCCCTTTATCTCCTTTCAGAAAATCCGCTAGTCAGCTGCTACAACGTCCCATTTTAGAAGCTCTCCCAGGAAATGGCAAAGTCGACCGTGTACCGCCTCTTCGTCCCCTTACGTCCTGCTCATTGTCACTTAGACTCATTGAAAATTATTCGATTCATTCACTAAATATAGGTTGATGCCTGGACCGATGTTGCTTGAATACTATTGTCATTCTCTGCATTTTGAGCCACATTTCATCAGCCATGATGTTATCAAAAATTTGAAAAGATACACTAACGTCTGCATCCCTAACCACACATTGTACCCGCGTTTTCGTAGATCTGTGGTGCTACATACTTCAAGCTGAAATAGTCACACGGAGAGCTATTGCTAAACGAAGACTAGTTCATAGTCACGCTTTGCATATAAGACCCTTCTGGTTGTCTCTCTCGACTTTAGCCTCCAACAGCGGAATACCCCTTTTCAAGCAAAAATTGCAAAGAACAATGGAAGATAAAGTGATCTAACGCCAATTTGTTGTGACAATCTCACGACGTCAGCCGGACGTGTCGTCTGGCGATCATTGTGCGAAACAATTTTGTACCCATAAGCATCTAGCAGTCCTGAGATCGCACGACAATCTTTGAGCTCCCCTATATCTTTTCTTATATAGGCGCTTCCTAATCGTTCTCTTTGTACTCCATTGTTGCCCCACTTGCAGCCTACAAAGAGTTGGTTGCAATCGGTAAGCATCTTTGGTTTGCTGTGATCCACCTCCTACACTCCAAGGTTACCAAACCAAATTATAACTCATTTCAATAGTATTAGAGATCATCTCGAAATTCCAATTGTTTTCCCATGTGTCTTCTTGTTCTGCTCTTTCTGACATGCTCGAGTACTTCGCTGCTCTTCATGAGGTAACGAATGCACTTCCTTCTAGCTTCGCCCAACCTTCCTTCTCTTCGTACTCGAAAAGCGAGTATCTTCGCTTTTCATACTCCTAATTGCGATTGTACCTCGAATGGTAGAATCACTGGCGGTGTTTCCCCAGTGGGACTGCCGAGAAATGTTGTAAAACGGAATAGATTGTTGTAAAATCTCTTTGTAAATGATTCCATTTCAATAGAGGAAGTAGTGGCAGTCCCATCTCCACGTTTCGGTGCCGATAGCAGAACTGAACTCGGTGAGGTCTCGGCGATATTTCTTCGCATTTCGTTGTTCTCGTGCTGCTTCCAAAATTTTCTCCTTGGTCGATCAACGAGTAGACGTGAACTAATATTTAACGACAACGGCCGGCTGCTCACCACTGCTCTACGACAGCGCTTTTCATGCGTCCAATGAGCGTCACTATCGAGAAAGACATCATACAAGTTGGTATCATTATGCCAAACTGTTTTCGTACGACAGAGGCGATGCTTCGAGAGGTATACGAAACTAGAAGGAAGGTTGGGCTGTGTTTTAGTTGGTAAAGCACATTTCATGCAGAACTCGTACTAGGTTGGGAGACACATCAAACTCACCTCAATAACGAAGTCTTATGTCTGCATGAGACACTCTATGAACATAGACAACGAAATGAAGGAAGAATCCATTAGAGGAAGGAGAGCTGCGTGTTCAGCCTACGGATCTCTCTCTGATGCCACCAACCAACTCCTGGGTGCTGTCTTCTCCGCTCATTTGTTCGACTCGACCGTTCTTCCTGCTCTGTGTTACTAAGAAGTGCCCTGAAGCGAGGGCTATGATGTGGTCCTTGCAATTCGCACAATACCGCTAAAGGGTTTTTGTGATGATGAAAGTAACGCTTAGTTCGCCTGTTCGTAGTTGCAGGTACAAAGTTACTGTTGAATATCTTTGTTATTTTATAGAGTTGCGTAGCGTCTTGGAACTTTCTTGGAATAGGGTTGAAAACATGAACGACGACACATTCGTCTGTCTTACGCAACCTGCTGCTAAGCTTTTCGGTAGAACTGAAAATCTTGTACTGGGGACTTCCTGCGAAACATCTGGCTTTCCTAGCATTCCGATTTTTGCAACTTTTTTCATCAACATCATTCTCTAATATGCCCGTTCACCAATGCGTTTTACACAGCTATACAAGAAGTGGTTTTCACATTCTTCCTAATAAATTAATACTGCTCTGGAAATTGGAGAAAACTTCGAAGTCAGTGTAAATTTTGCAAATTTCTCGGAATTTCGACCTTTTTTACGCTATCATCTTTGCTCTACAGGAGAGTGTTTCAACATTAAAACTGTATGAAATGAAAGCGACGGTGTACCTTAAATTTTACAATATACGAGTGCTGTTTGGGTACATAGAATGCCTGACGCGTGGATAAGATCAGAGGCACATTGGATGACCTTTCCTCCTTCTCGTTTTCGAGTGAAAACATTCCCATTCGGCTGGTATACGAACATTTGAATTCTTTCAACTTCAAAGACAAATTCTAACAACGATAGCCACTAAATTGCTGGAGCTCCCAGTGAGATGGGAAACTCGTCGAACCAGTGTTGAAACAAAGTTCTATGTGCACTTGGGGGTGTTCCATGAAGACGAACACCGACTTGAAGGAGGAAGTCACCAGAAGAAGGGGATCTGATAACAATATGGATCTATCGAAGAGGCCAACGACTACATACCTCCATCATGATGGCATCTACCCGCATTTGCAATTGAAAATCACAAACAAAGCATTGGGAAGGCGTCTTCTAACGTTCTTTTCCAACACCAAGAAGCAGTTCCGATCTGGGGCAGACGACCCTTCTGCGAGACCCTGCGGAGTACACATCGAAAGCCAAGAATCGATGGGCTGGTCACGAACTGAGAAGAGACGACGACCGTTGGACAAGAAGAACGGTGGAATGGCTGCGGCGAGACTGCAAGCTGCCTCGTGGAAGACCACCTTCCAGATGGTCTGATGTGTTTGTCGAACGCGTTAAGAACATCTTCTTCTCCAGAATGGCTGATTCTCGCCTTCGTTACAGTCGACTCCGACCAATAAGCTGGATGACTATGACAATGGTGCGAATGGAAGTCATGTTATATTAATAGTTCGCACGTTCAGTGAAGCCGAGCCAGCTAAGCATCAGTATAAGTAAGCTGTAACAGTCATAGCAGTAGTTATCGGTGCTGCGTTGTCTAGCGCATTTCTTCATTGCTGAAATAATAAGATAAATAAATATATGTATTTATTAGATCGTCAAGTGTGTCTTAGGTTTTCAAGGTTGATACTTGGGTATTTTCGAGTTTTTCCTTCTATTGTGAAGGAACACTCTTAAAGTTTCAACTGCCTATTTTGGTTTTCAGTGCTGCTTCCAAATTCAGAAGGTTGTGCAGCAGTTTTTCGAAGCCATGGAGAAATCCAGAATTCGTGTTGTTTTCGAATACGAGTTCTGTCGTGAAAGCAGTGCACCACGGGCTGTCCGGAACATCAACGAGGTCTTTGACGAGGATGTGGCTAGTGAACGCATAGTACCACGCTGGTGTGAAAAATTCCGTTCTGGAGACTTTAATCTCGAAAGCGAGCCTAGTGGAATACCTGGATTCAAGGTGAACAACACCGCTTTGAAAGCTGCACTAGAAAGCGACACCACTCAAAGTACGCGTGAGTTAGCAGCAAGCCTCGGGGTATCTGTACCCACGATACTGGACCATTTGAAGCAAACTTGCGAAGTGAAAGAATTCGATCAGTGGGTTTCTCACGAAATGAGCGAGCAGCAAAAGTGGTGTCGCACCGACGCTTGCCTTTCACTTCTTTCTCGACACATATCTGAGCCGTTTTTACATCGCATCGTTAGTTGTGATGAAGGTGGGTTCTGTGTGACAATCGCAAGTGCTCAGTACGATGGTTGGACAGAAATGAAGTCCCCGAACACTGCGTAAAGCCCAAAGTACACCAGGGAAGTTGATGATCTCCGTTTGGCGGTCTATCTGTTGAGCCATCCATTACAATTCCATGAGACTTGGCACCTCGATAACTGCGGACGTGTACTGTAACGAGTTGAAAGTCATGATGAGAAAGCTTGCGTTGAAGCACCCGAGATTGGCACATAGAGAGAAGCCCATGCTCTTGCACGACAATGCAAGATCACATGTAGCACGAACAACGTTGCGTAAATTGCTGGAGTTGGACACGGAGGTTCTCATCCACCCACATTATTCGCCAGATCTTGCACTAACTGACGACCTCATGTTTCGGGCACTGGACCACTTCTTACAGGTTATTGGCTGCCAAGTGGGCGCAGACAGTGGATGGGCGACAGCGGCTCTACCTTTGTAAAAAGCAGCTCAACTTTGTTATTTCTACTTCTTACTGAGAGAAATTTGTTGACGAATATGGAGCCTGATTTGGTTCGATTGAAGCAATTTTTCTGAAGATCAGCTATTGGTATACAGATGATCGGCGAAAGACCGACAAATAAATAAACATTTATGATGTGGTAATCGCCATTCATCTTGTAGTAATCGGAATTATACATTTCAGTGGTACTCATAATGGGTCGACAAAATCGCATGTCCTGTGGGACAATGTCCGACGATGCTGGGACACTTGCCGCGCGAAGGAACTGGGCGCTGTCCTACGCGCCTCGCGCACAAAAATCGATATTGTTGTCAAAGGGTTAAACAGTTCAGTTCTCAAGGGGATGTGGAAAAAGCCTTCCGCGAATTCATCGCTTCTTCTCCTTCAGGTTTCTAAGCGTCCGGCATTAACAAGTTACCATTAAAATGACAGAAGTGTGTTGACTGTTTAGATGGAAATTTTGATTAATCACTCATAATGGGTCGGCAAAATTGCATATCCTGTGGGACAATGTCCGACGATGCTGGGACACTTGCCGCGCGAAGGAACTGGGCGCTGTCCCACGCGCCTCGCGAACAAAAATCGATATTGTTGTCAAAGGGTTAAACAGTTCGGGAAGTACCGTCTGTCTGTGAAATAATAAATCAAAGTTTCGCCACAAAATCGGCCATTTCATTCTTAACGACCTAATATTTCTCATCATCAGGAGGCGTGGAAGGGGCAACGCCTTCTCTTATCGATGTGAATCATCCCTTCAAAGGTTCCCCATTACCAATGCTAAAAGAAGGACGTTTCTCGCGAGGACTAAAACTGTTCTTTGGGAAATTCTCACAGGGAAAAGTAATGTTTTGCAGAAATGATTTCTACAAGCCGTCTCATTGTTGGTCTCTTCCTGAACCTCGAGGCATGGACAATTCTGCTACTGAACATATTCGTTCTGTGGTGTATAATAAAAAGTGAGCTTCTAAAATGTTGCTGCTTACACCGATCGAAAATATTTCTTTACAAAAGTCATCCTCGTTTTTAAGACATAACGACATTTTAGATGAGTGCTCCAAAAGTGCTGAATACCTGGTGTAATGAAGAACGCGAGAAAAACGGGTGTGGAATAAGAAAAAAGAGGAAAATGAAACAAAATGAGTCACATGGGCTATTACATGGCGTAGCGACCAACCGATTGAAACACCGCATCATCGCTTATTGTGACGATTTGTTGACCTTCCACCCACAAGTGGTCCCAGGTGGCCACTGAGGCATAAACACAATCGTTGGAGATATTGGGATTAAAAACAAACAGAAGCCAGGCTCATAACTGGAAAATCCGCTAATGTCCCTGAACGGGATTCGAACCCAACCCTGATATAGTCCCCGATTGGCCAGTCAGCTTTAATTCACTCCCCAACAACAACATTTTATGTCATATCAAAAAGATCTATTCCGCTTATTGCTTACGTATATGCAGGTGAATATAACGAGACGATAATTAGCAACGTTAGCGCAAGCCTCCATGTTCTTTGTAAATGTTTAGTATTGTAGGTTTAAATTTGAATTGAAACTTTCAAGGTAGTTCCTGCGGAGAATTAGAAGACATTCAGAATTCAAAAAACCAATGAGACAGGTGGCACTTTATATATTATGAGCCTAGTTAATCAGTTTCATACAGCGAAGTTACCGCGGTTCCTGAATCATGAGGGTACTTGCGCGGTGGCGAATCAAATTGCGGTTTCTGGCACAATCAGGGGGATATTCAGGGTTAAAAGGGACTTGGTTGCATTGAGTACGCCCCAGAAGACGGTATAGAGGTAAGAGGCGCTACTGACACCCGCGCGGTCTAGAGATCGATCCCCGCGCTAACCAAGTCTTCTATCCCTCAGGAGTCCGGTAAACTGGCCTGAGACTTGTTTGGGAACTTAAAAACACTGACGTGATAGAGCAGCTGGCTTCCGCAAGATATTTTATAAGCCACATTCATCAAGCCTCTACCCGTTTGAATGGAACACGAATGAGACGGTGCATCCCTAGTGGACTTTACCTTAACTTTATTGCCCAGGAAGCAGCTGTAGAACGTTGAACTTCTGTAAGCTATGACTACGCAGTTGCGAAGAGTCCTCAAAACTTGTTTTGATAAATTACCGTATACAGGTCGTCTCTATGCGAACAAGGACCACTCTGTCTACGTCCTGAGCGGTTTCAACATCGCGAGCGAAATCTGCCAGCTTACTCTGCATGTACTGTACATCGGCCCTTCTGTCGTCGCAGGGGTGAGTCATCACTCAACTAAGCACAAAGCCATTCGCATCTATTTTGGCATGATAAAGAGTATTGATATATTTACAGAGCTGGTTTTTCCACGGACAAGACTCTTTGGGTGTTACAATTATATCGACGGTATTTCTTGGACTGTGGTACTTGGGCTCGCTTCTTCAGATCCTGTTCGCGACGAACAGGTCGTTCTTCCTAACGAAATTATGTACTAGTTCTAAAATTCTACATTGATTAAAGGTCCTTAAATAAACAGGAATTGTTTTTTTTTTCGCAGGTTTGTGGTCATATGTTTCCCGACACGAACGTTTTTCACCCGACGAAGCGTGGTGTGCCTGATCGGGATCAGCGTCCTCTGTGCTTTGGCCATGGTTTTGTATTCACAAATCTTCTCGCCATGCTGTCGGTCAGTTCACCATCTTGACGACTTTTGAAATAGTAAGATACCTAGTGTTGGTCATTCCAGGATAACGCCTGACCCGCGAGTGTTCGGCTACTCGTACCTCGTATTTCCCAACCAGACAACTAACCCTTCTATGTATTACGTAGATCTGCCACTGGACGCTGGAACGTCGATATACTGTGGCATTTCATACATAGCAGTGAGTGCTTGAAGAGCCATTTTGCGCCTGCTCGTTTACCATAATAAGACGCCCGCATAAGTTCTAGTGACGAATCCGACAGTTTTGGGCAGTTTCTGTTATTGTACGACCGTTGAGGAGGGCGACGGTTAGAGAGACGAGAAATAGCGTGTAGAACGGTAAGTGCTCGAATATAGGGTGGGGGATATTGCTCTGATTAATGGTCGATTAATATCCAAGCCGAAATAAGAACAAAAATATTTTCTCTTGTGGATTTTAGAAAACATTCCCCAAAATAACAAAAGAACGCATTTTCCGCATCGCTTCTACTTTCCTCTCTTCGTGCTGAGCAAGATAATTCACCACAACTCTTCCACAACTCAAATGAGCATGTCTCATGCTTAGAGCCACTCTTGAGATTTTTATAGCGATTTTCCTATAGTATTCGTTGTCACAAATTCGTACTGATGATGCTGGATACTGTAAGAAGCTAAGGGGAAACGCTTTCAACCCGTTGAATAGTCCCTTCATCGAGAGCAATTCTTATACCAGAACGGCTGACTTTCGCCTTCGTCACAGACTTCAAATCTTCTCTTGGTGTATGTAATCACAATTACTATACAGCTTCTACAGTAACTAGTAGACTAACGCGAGCATGTTCGCACAGTTTCCAATCCCTCAGTGCATTAGTTTTCTGCAGGCGGGAAAAACGTAAGATATACTACGCGATCGGTGCACCAATTAAAGCTGACTAGGCAATCGGAGTCTATATCGGGGTTGGGTTCGAATCCCTGGCTCCTGTTCGTTTTTAATCTCGGTGCACCAACGCTTAAGATAGATTTTTCTGTTTTGATTTGATTTGATTTATTACACGAGCACATTCGTGCGTAGAAAAAACTATAAAAGAACGTTCCGAAGAAGAATATAGGAGGTACATCACAATGTTAGGTACTAACAACCACAACGAGGACTAGAACAAAGAGAAAAGTACGGGAGGAAAAAGTACACAGAGACGAACAAATACAGCTCCAAGGCGGAAGTAGCTAAGGCATCGGGAAACTATGGGCTTAAGTGACGCTGTAGAAACTTTTTAACACAACCGGCTCTGGTAGATTTTAACCTTACAGCCATTGATTCTCGAGGCTTAATTCTGCTCATATGATGAGTAACTTTATGGTAAAAAATAGCACCATTTCACTTCCTCTTATGTTCCAATGTTTCCAAACCAAAACTGATATTTCTCTTCATAATACTAGGTATTTGGCAATAAGAAAAACCCAATTGTTCAATCATGAGCCTTCCAGTAAAGTTCTTCTGGACTCGTTCAAGCAATTCACTGCTCTTCTTGAGGTAAGAGTTGAGCACGGGTGTTCTCCAATATTCTTGTTCTCCAGTATGGGCCTGATGTGTATTTCATACGCTTGAAGGAACACTGTAGGGTTGTTTGTAGAGAGCGCTTGAAGCAAGCCGTGCATTGCACTTGAAGCTTTATTTGCTATTGCGTAGCGGTGTTTATCAAACCTAAGATCTGTTGTAACTAAGAAGCCCAGATCTGATACCATGTCCACTACTCTAATGTCTGCTCCATCCACAGAATAAGGGAATTTGTTGTTTTTCTTCCCTAGTTGAAGCACACAACATTCTTCCTTGGTCAACGGTAGACCCCAAGTACAGGGCCAGAGGTAAGCCTTATTAATCGCTTCTTGAAGAGCAAGAGATTCCGTCAAGTTATCAGCAGTGCAATGAAACTTAAGATCGTCAGCGAAAGTCAAAATTCAACGGTCGTTTTCGAAGACAGGCTCAGTAAGTCGTGAGTATAGATATTGAAAAGTGTCGGTGATAGAACATCACCTTTTGGGACTCCGCAATTGGCTAGTCTAGGTTCCGAATAAAAGTTGCTAACACGAACAACATAACAGCGATCTTTGAGAAAGGATCGGATCCAAGCGACTATGCGCGGGTGAATCCCAACCATACTCATTTTAAGAATCAATTTATCGTGCGAGACTCTATCAAACGCCTTACTGAAGTCGAAATAGACTACATCAATAGAACTGCCTTGGTTAAGAGATCTAGTCCAATAGCTAACCAGGGAATGCCGCCAACCTCCCATGGAACTTTGAATTGAGACCTATATCAATCGATAGATCTCGGAACACTGATTACAGATCTGTAGATCAAATTTGCAAAATGGGTCTCCTAAGCGATTTCTGGCTTGCGAAACCCTGCGTTGGGCGCGGTGTTGCGTAATGAGAAGGGCCGCTAGCCCTGCTGGCAGCTGCGGCTGTGGCGCAGGAGGTCTCGCCTCGCAGTGGTGGGGTCGTGGGTTCGGTCCCCCGTGGTGGCATTATTTTTGCATATGTTAGTTATAGTCCGTGCGGACCATAGGACGAGATCGAACTCGTTTTTAACACTTTTTCCAGTGAACATCAATAGAACTGCCTTGGTTAAGAGATCTAGTCCAATAGCTAAGTGACTGGATCATTGCAGCGACTGTTCAGTTCCCTTTCTGGAAGCCATGTTGCTTTGGGGCAATTATGCAATGATCCTCCAAATGCCTCATAATTTTTTGCTTCTTGATTTTCTCAAAAATTCTACAAAAGATGGATGCTATACTAATCGGACGAAAACTTTTTGGAGAGCTAAACGGTGGTTTTTTCGGAATGGGGGTAACAATGGCTCGTGTCCAAAAAATGGGACTTCAGCTCGCATAGAAAGTTGATGTTTTGGTACAGACCGCACTTGCGCTGAGTTTGCAGAATGATTCTAGGGTATTCATTTGTTCTATGATGAAAATTTCAGCTATTCGGATACGTTTTCAAAGCGGGAACGAAGAACAGCAGTGCAGGAAGGCGAGAAATCAGGTAAGCACACAGTCCGTCAAGAGTATCTATTAGGTTGGCAACTAAGTTCGTGGTCTCTCAAACGCCTTCATCAAAAGCGTTAGTTACCAAGTAAAGAGAAAAGTTACCCAAGCGACATATGAACCATCAAAACGAACAGGTAGTTCCTCACTCTCAGGTAGATGTCCCATTCCACTTCCCAAGAAATGCTGAGTTTTTGAGGAGAATTCTTTTCATAGGTGCATTTTGACCTACATCTCATTACTGGATCGTCTTCGCCCTAGAGAATGCAGGAAAAATCCAGAGTAAGTATTATTCATAAAGTGCTCTATCTGTACTGTAACAGGCATGAACAAGAGTCCTTCAGCTTACATCTTCGGATTTTTGGAGCGATCGAAACTCAGCATGATATTTGGCGGTGTCTTGATGAGTGGTGACACAACTTTCAGAGAACTGCTTGAACCGACTACCGCGTAGTTCAAGCTCTACACAATCAGGCTAAAGATAGTAGGGCTCTAGGTGAATGCCGACAGTTCCACCGATGAATTCTCGAAAGGTGGCACCTTCGTAGAACCTCCAGACTGAGATCATCAGCCTCTTGTGAGGAGGTGGATTTCAGGATCTGTAACGGCTTTCATTTTGTTTTGGGTGGCCGGCTAGCAACCCAGCAATTATCAAGTAGTGTACACTTTCCATCGCACGTAATCACTTTGTGAACAAGTGATTCGTTTTTAGAGTAAGCTCGACGTTCAATTGTGACATCCGACCCACTAGGCTCTTTCAAGGCAGACGTCATCCGTCAAGCGTCGTGCGCTGGGGTTTCGCCGCTCGTTTCGCCGCGCGCGAACTGCTCGTAATGTCTGCAAGTACACCATGGCCAACGCGACGTCGATCGGACGAGTTACTCGTAATGACGCGTGATAACCCGATCAACCGATGACGCTGACCTACCTATCCTTCATCACACACGCGTCAAGCGTCACTTTATCGACGCGTCGTCTGAAAGAGCCTACTCATCTCCGCAATGGGTCAAATCGCAAGGCATTTATTGGCCAATTTTACAGAAAAACTAGAATAGTGCAGGACCTTATCAGTTGAGCTATTTGAGCACCTGACTTCGAGTGTAAACATTGATCTAGTCGAGCTCTGATTTCTTTAGGAGGAACTAATTACGGCCTTCCGACCGAGTTCCATAGGTCATCCGAAGTGCACTTTTTCTTTTGTTCTGAACTGCTTGCTCAAAATCTCTTGATATTTTTGAGTACCATCAATCGTTTCGAGACATCATCCTCAGATTCTACACACACAAATTATAACGCTTCAACAACCTAGTCGCTAAGCAGGTACTCTTGAAGAAGGACTTGGTAAACGCTGGTTTTGGATGTTTTCATTTCAAGCGAAAAAAGTTTCCCAGCAAAGAAAAGTAACAGGGTTTATGAGCGGTGTTTGAAACTACTTCATATGCGCTATCAAATGTTTGAAAGAACAATGGAATTGCTCAACATTCAAGCAAGTTGTGCTTGCTAGAAGTAGTGACTGCAAAACAGTCCACGAACTTAGTTTTTATTTATTTATTTATTTATTTACTTCAGCCAATAACAAGTTAAGAACAAACAGAAACATAAATACCATAAGTGATTGGCTATGCGCAAAAAAAACCAAACAACAAACAACAACTGTTCTTATCCGCCCAGCAGTTCCCGACATATCTCGTTGCCATGCTGTTTAATTGAGCTACAAGTGTTCAAGGAGCTAGATGGGTCTAGGTACCTGGATATATTAGTCATCTCTTCCATAAACTGGTTGTTCTACGACCGCTAGGCACGCAACTGGCAGAGCCATACCGATGCGCACCCCAGGCGATGGCCCAACAAGGAGACAACCAAAGATGAGAAAGATTTGCGAAGATTTGAGATAACTCTGACGTCACCATGAGCCCAATAGCGTAGGCCGAGTGTTCTAGATAGAAAATTTGCTAACTACGATTACTGGAACTGCCAGGTGGAGTACAAGAACACGAAGACAAAGTGTGAGAAAGCAAAAACAAACCTTTGCCAACCTAATAATTCTCATCCTGATTCGCTTTGAACAAAGGACCCATGAAGGCCACAGGATTATCATTAAACTCCAGACAACTTGCATCAAAGCGTCATCAGTTGAGAATAGAACACATCAAAAGGTATCGCAAGATAACCGAAAACTTTGAATTTTTTACACGAACTTATTGTTAAATGAGACTTTATTCAGACCCCACCAGCATCCCAACTGTAGGAATGAACATCAAATGAGTTTGAGGTAGACTTTTTTATGAGGCCCCGAGTATTATGCTCAATGATTTTTAGCATAACACGGAGGAATAGATTCTCGAGAAGTTTATGTGTCTGACTCAAGTGCTTGCGTTCGCTACGTTGATCTCATAGAATGATTATGATAACAAATGTACTCGATGTAATGAAATCATACTCTTTCTGCTAAGAACGACACGACTTACATTCATCTTTTCGGACTAGGCCTGATTTTCCTGCTATCCTCTCTGTTTTTCGAGAGCGCTTTAGTGCACTACTTGTGCCTTAAGGGAAGCGGCGGAAATGCAACAACACTTTTCTACGATTGCTACGACGACAACGAATTCTTTTAGGTGCTGCATACAGTTCCTGTTGATGTTCCTCACGTACAGTGTCGCATGGCTAACATTCTTTGTTTATCCGGCATTCGGAATTGAAGCAGCAGAAGCATATGTTGTCACTCCTAGCCTTGTGGTGCTTAATGGGGGAGTCAATTCGATAATCTACCTCATTCTAAATAAAGAGGTAAGAGTGAAAACTGGACTATAATTACAGATCGACTCAAATTACTCACGACGAAATAGTGTGCACAGAGAGGAGTGACCGAGACCGCGTGGCTTCGCCACGCGGTCGGGCTAGGGGAGGAAATCCGGCGTGGGCGAAGCAGTAGTGGTGATATGATACGTAGTGGTCACCAGTAGTTGTTTATCATATGATACGCTCAAAAAATGAAAAAAAGATGCGTAAGCGCCTAACATGACGCGCAGTGAGTAATATGGGTCGACCTGCAATTATATTCTCTGGCGCATGCTCGTCTAACCCTGGGGATGACGTGGATGATATGATCCCCAAGCAGAGTCAAGCTTGAGGTTCGAGAATCGAAGCTGGGGGGGGGTCGTATTTGGCTTGCTTCGAGTGGGGGGTCGTATCGGATGGGTCGTTTTTTACGAGTGTAGGAAATCAGCACTTCAGTTGTGCGCAGCATTATTTAATCCCAATTTTATTATTTATTTCTATTCAAAAAAATTTATTTTTGTTTGTTTTCTGACTAATGCAGTCATATAAAAATTTTAGCCTTTGTACAAGTGTTAATTAATATTAACATATTTATGGAAAAAGGAAGCTATCAGTTCTCCACCCATTTTATTTTTTGAAATGTAAGAAAAGATGTGGACAAAAGAGGAGAGAAACCTTGCGCATCCGTATGGTTTTATAACAACCAAAAAGATATCGCTTACATATAACAGCACACAAGGGAATTTAAACGACTTATAAAGGCCTTGATTGTTTTTAAATAATTTAAATACCGAACACTTACTTTTCCAGACTCCGAAAGAAGCAAACAAATATTTTAGGAGAGAAATGGACGAAGAAAGATCGGCGAAACGATGGAAGCATCTTCTACTATTATACAAATGGAGGAATAGAAATGGAGATCAAGAAAGCGACCGACTGAATTAGCACTCGATAAAAAAATAAGACTGGCACATTCCATACATATCAAACAACACTACACAAACTATCCGCATATTTTACAATTAAAACGCGACCGATTTCGCCGCGTTGTTCTTCGGTAGCACTGGCAGAGGAAAAATTGGATATTTTTCAGGAACGATTGGACGTATCGCAGTGAAACTCGACACACTATAAATTCGAGTTTTTCCTTAACATTGGTGAAAAAAATCAGACTCCAAAATTACGTTCTTCTTGGTGAACAAGGAAGGTTCGATTTAGCTTCGATTTCAGGCGAAAATCGAAGCAAAATCGAACCTACCCTGTTCACCAAGAAGAACACGATTTCCGGGAACGGTTTTCTGATGGAAGGTAGCACGAATCCTCTAGTTTCACATACCGTTTATAGTTTAACGAAACTCTAAAAACTGAGAGAGCTATAACTGTTTTACTGACATCACTGCTGGCTCAGTGCAG
Organism: Nippostrongylus brasiliensis; assembly: GCA_030553155.1. Taxonomy (NCBI): domain Eukaryota; kingdom Metazoa; phylum Nematoda; class Chromadorea; order Rhabditida; family Heligmosomidae; genus Nippostrongylus; species Nippostrongylus brasiliensis. The sequence continues at coordinate 23,626,736 of CP130732.1, forward strand.
CACGTCGCGCGGCGACGGATTTCGCCGCGTTGCTCTTCGGTAGCGGTGACAGTGGAAAAATAAAACATTTTCCAGGAAGGACTTGACGTATCGTAATGAAACTCCACATGATATGAATTTGAGTTCTCTCTTAGCGTTGGTGTAAAAATCAACCTCAAAAATCATGTTCTTCTTGGTGAACAAGGTAGGTTCGATTTAGCTTCGATTTTTGCCTGAAATCGAAGCAAAATCGAACCTACCCTGTTCACCAGGAAGAAAGTTATATTCAAGTCTGATTTTCACACCAATGTTTAAGAAAAACTCGAATTTATATCGTGTGGAGTTTCATTACGATACGTCCACTCCTTCATGAAGAATATCCAATTTTTCCACTACCACTTCTACCGAAGAGCAACGCGGCGAAATCGGTCGCCGCGCGACGTGCTGCACTGAACCAGCAGTGATGTCAGTAAAACAGTTATAGCTCTATCAGTTTTTGGAGTTTCGTAAAACTATAAACGGTATGTGAAACTAGAGGATTTGAGCTACCTTCCATCAGAAAACTGTTCCTGAAAATCACGTTCTTCTTGGTGAACAGGGTAGGTTCGATTTTGTTTCGATTTCAGGCGAAAATCGAAGCTAAATCGAACCTACTTTGTTCACCAAGAAGAACGTGATTTTCGAGTCTGATTTTTTCACCAATGTTAAGGAAAAACTTGAATTTTTATTCTGTAGAGTTTCACTGCGATACGTCCAGTCGTTCCTGAAAAATATCTTTCCTCTGCCACTGCTATCAAAGAACAACGCGGCGAAATCGGTCGCGTTTTAATTGTAAAATATGCGGATAGTTTGTGTAGTGTTGTTTGATATGTATGGAATGTGCCAGTCTTATTTTTACTTTCATTTCTTTATCAAGTGATAATTTAAAATCGGTCGCTTTCTTGATCTCCATTTGTATCCTTCCATTTTTAGTAGAAGATGCTTCCATCGTTTTGCCGATTTTTCTTCGTCCATTTCTCTTCTGAAAATTTTTGTTTGCTTCTTTCAGAGTTCGGAAAAGTGAACGCTCATTACAAAATATTTGCTCTCAGATCAAGCCTATGTAACAAGGGAGGTCGTACTGGGACCGCCACTAATAGAGGGGGTCGTAAATTTTTTGCAGAAATCGAACCTCACGCTTGAGCCTGTCCCCAAGCCACGTCATCCCCGACGCGCAGTGAGTAATATGAGTCGATCTGTAATTATATTCCTCTAGAGTGAAACTCTCAACTGTTGAATGGTGTTTCATTCGGGAAACTCAGTGAACTAGTGAGCATGACCAGCGCTCAGACACCCACATGTGCTTTGTGCTACGAATTTAGAATGATTTGCTTATCCGCCTGTAGAGATGTTTTGTTTTTAGTTATCTAATCACTTTATTTTCATTGTTTGGTTGTTTTTCAACTAACCGTTTTTGCATTTGGCATGGTTTGTTAGCTATTGACCACTGCACTGTGATTAGCGCTCCGTTCTACGGCGTAATAAATGAATAAATAAAGGCTTACGAAGTTGAGGGGTAACTGACTAGGGCACGTTCTGTAGGGAACGAAATGATGAAAAAAAGGGTGAGAGAAATAAAAAGGGCATGAGAAATATGCATTTCCAAATTTTCTCATAACATCCTTCTAAATAATTAATAATTTGGACAAAATTTAGATAAATTACCATTTCAGGTTCGTCACGCAGCGAACCAAGTTCTCGGCCGAGAAGTGTTCAAGGAAAGTCGATCATCACTTGATCCTGCCCACGCATCCAGCAAAAATCCGCAATGTTCATCAACTAGTAGGCCGATCTATCAGTCGAAGCAGCACGCGTGATTGTGTAGCAGAGGACTGTAAATTTTGTTCGATTCACGATGAAGTGAACAGCGATGCTATGACATCATTTCCGACTTATCCTCCGTACTTCTCGGTAAACGCCCGTCAATTAATTTCCACTACTTATCACACGGGAAATGAGCACCGGATAAATGCGAGACACTGATAGAATGACTGTTCGCCTACATAAACCGGAGTGTTTGGTTCGCTCAAGGGGCATTAAAGGATATGGAAGATATAGGAGTCAAGGATAAACGAATAATATGGATATGTAACTTTTTTAGTAAAATAATACATAAAAGTAGAACGGCAAAATATTGATGAAGCATATGGTTGAGACCAAAAGGACGCGAGTACGCGCTATTAGGTTCTGGTTAATCTGAAAAATTAACGTATTTCACGCCACAATTCTACGGATGATCAATGTCTTTGTCATGATTATTTCGTCTGTCACCTGTTCTGTGAGTTTGTGTATGTTATTAATAATTTTTATGTAGTTATCTACCGTTGAATTTGTCCAGCTTTTCATTATGTTTTTCTTGATATGACGTTTAGCTTTGTATTTAGCGCCTTTTTAACTATATTGATTATCTCTATGCTACCTACATATCTTGTTGAAATCTCCAGAAGTACATGTTCACAGAACTTATTAACGAGTGCATTGTATTTAATATTCGGATGAATACATGACTCTAGGTATTTTCAAACTTTCCGAGTCATTTAAGTTAGTTAATGGCTTATTATTTTAATACGGACCGGATATATGTATTTACTATGCACACCACAAGGCGCGCCCAAACTGCAATTGAACAGGTAATCAAGTCAGATCAATTGATAAATAGTCAAAGTGGAGGGAAACAAAATTGTAAAACCTAAAATCATCAGAGCCCAAAAGAAATTGGAAAACAGAAAAAAGAATGTGAAAAGTCCGGTACTTGAAGCCGAAACCAAGACTGATATAACAATTTATCCGGGCTAACGTTTCGGCGTCCTCGCCTTCTTCAGAGCCTGGAACAAGTCGAGTTCAACCTGAGAAACTACCCACTAAACGCCGCATCACATTCTCAGAAACAATAAGAGAAAACTGAATGACCATCGTATTTTCAAACTTTCCGAGTCATTTAAGTTAGTTAATGGCTTATTATTTTAATACGGACCGGATATATGTATTTACTATGCACACCACAAGGCGCGCCCAAACTGCAATTGAACAGGTAATCAAGTCAGATCAATTGATAAATAGTCAAAGTGGTAGCAAATGACTGATATAAAAATTTATCCGGGCTAACTTTTCGGCGCCCTCCCCTTCTCAAGAGCCTGGAACAAGTCGAGTTCAACCTGAGAAACTACCCGCAGGGAAACAATAAGAGAAAACTGGAAAACAGAAAAAGAACGGTCAAATGTAAATTCTCAGGGGGTCAGAAAAGGGTAACCTTTTTAGAAGTGGAATAGTGAGGTCCACTACACACCCGTAGCTGGTAGGATACGTGGGTGACTGAGGGTTCACACCTAGGGACCACCCGCCTAGAGGACTTCTGGGGCATGACCTGGTAGGTCAAGACCACACATGTCGACGAACGGTGCCAGCTCCTGGGTCACCGCCACACACTCGTCCTTCCTATTGATTCTAGGAGACCTGGCCGCAATCCAGAGCGCTTCTAGCGTACGTCGCGCCGCAATTTCGGTTTCACGCGCTAGGATAGAGACTGCGACGCTAAAACAGCTGTTTGCGTGCGCGCGCACCCTGTGCTCGCCGAGAGGGGTTGCCGGATTGGACTTTCGCAGCCCATCAAGATGTTCCCTTACCCTTACACAAAGCGGCCTAGATGTTTCCCCCACATACTCCTGCTCGCATGACAGACACTTGATGAGATAAACGGTTCCGGCAACCATGCAATCTCCCGGTTTCCCAAAGGGGCATATGGTGCAACCCGGTGTGGTGCATATGCGGTCGTACAAGCGATTACGAACAAGCTGGCTTTTGAGGTTTCTTGGTGGTATTTCTACCACCCTTACTAACTCATGCAGATCAGCCTTTCTGAGACATGTTCGTATTGCATGACTTATACCGTCAGAGATGAACGGCACAGGAAATGCAATTTTCGTTCTGTCTTCTCCAGGTCTGTCTGCACCAGCCGATCTTCTGCTTCCAATTGACCGCTCCTGACAGGGATAACCGTTACGTTTAGCGATGTCGCGGGCCATGCACAAAGAGTGATGTTTTTGAGTGGCATCCGATGAGACCATAGATGCGGTACGGAACATGTTACGTACGATAGCTTTCTTAACCGCCACAGGATGAGCCGAGGAGTAATGGACGATGGTATTTTTGGACGTGGGCTTTCGGTACCATCTTGTTTTGGAACCCCCCTCGGTGAGTTGGACGTGGACGTTCAGGAAAGCCAGCCAGCTGTCTGTGGGTTTTTCCCGTGTGAATGTAGAAAAACGAATGTAAAGCCAACTTAAAAAAGAATGTAAACCCAACTTAATATAACGGAGTGTGAGAGCCGATTTAGAATCATAGCAACACAATATCCACAATGCTCAATTAATTCGATTTGCTCGAGCCATATAGCCTAGTGATAAAAGAAAAGTAAGCAGCCTGTCAGAGAGTATTAGGTTGTCTCATAAGTTTGTGCCGTTTTTTTCAAGCGACCCTTGTAAGCTTGTTATAGAGGCCTCTGAAGAGCACGACACAACATTCAAACGAGAATTATTTGTACTTCCAGAGACTGCTTTAGCTGTCTGTCGAATTTTAAAATTTTATAATTTTTTTAGCCTGTAAAGTGAAAAATGAAAACGTGTAAAATTGAACTCAACGACAGCGAATTTTTTTTGCTCCGTTGTTAAACGTCATTCAAAATTCAGAACATACCTAGAAAAGCGATGAAATTCTCTATAAGATGACATACTCACTGTATTTTTTGCTCCACATTTTGTTAACTTTAAGGCCACTAAAGTGGAACCTTCAAAAAACAGCAATATTTTTTTCGATGCTGCCCTTGCTCTCATTGTATACGGTGAAGATGTCTGTTAAGGATCATTTTGAAAGGCATTCTTAGCTCTATCTGAATGTATGTTCAGTTTTCCAGAATACTCAATTTTGAAACATTTTGAAGGAAAAACATCTTCGTTTTTATAGGGAGGAAAATCTCCAATTTCAATCGTTTTGCTGAATCTCACATAGCTTCAGAAAGAAGACGATACGCTCTGCAAGATGACGTACTAATCGCTCTTGAAAGTCTTGCTTATCACTGATTTTCAGGCCATCAAAATGGACATAGGCGAGCACTCCTGGCCGCGCCGCGCGACGAGCGCGGTATTCGCGCGCCGCGCCGTCCCACCACTGCTGCGTCGCGCTCGTCGCGCGGCGCGGCGTGGACAGTGTCAGAGGTGCCATTTTGATGGCCTGAAAATCAGTGATAAGCAAGACTTTCAAGAGCGATTCGTACGTCATCTTGCAGAGCGTATCGTCTTCTTTCTGAAGCTATGTGAGATTCAGCAAAACGATTGAAATTGGAGATTTTCCTCCCTATAAAAACGAAGATGTTTTTCCTTCAAAATGTTTCAAAATTGAGTATTCTGGAAAACTGAACATACATTCAGATAGAGCTAAGAATGCTTTTCAAAATGATCCTTAACAGACATCTTCACCGTATACAATGAGAGCAAGGGCAGCATCAAAAAAAAGGTTCCTGTTTTTGAAGGAAACCTGTTTTTGAAACCTGTTTTTTGAAGGTTCCACTTTAGTGGCCTTAAAGTTAACAAAATGTGGAGCAAAAAATACAGTGAGTATGTCATCTTACAGAGAATTTCATCGTCTTTCTAGGAATTTTCTAAATTTTAAATAACGTTTAACAACGGAGCAGAAAAAAATTCGCTGTCGGTGAGTTCAATTTTACACGTTTTCATTTTTCACTTTACAGGCTAAATAATTATAAAATTCTAAAATTCGACAGACAGCTAAAGCAGTCTCTGGAAGTACAAATAATTCTCTTTTGAATGCTGTGTCGTGCTCTTCAGAGGCTTCTATAACAAGCTTACAAGGGTCGCTTGAAAAAAACGGCACGAACTTATGAAACAACCTAATACAAGAGAAAACTAGACACCGGTCACAGATGAGTGGCCATGAGTGAGAAGACAAGGAGTAGTCACGGTGTCCACCCACCTAGCCTTACGCCAGTATGTTGTCGTAGAAGTAGGAGCAACTAGAATAGCATAATTCAGCTAAGAAATGCCCAAAGTTGACCACAAGGCTATAAACAGTCCACGTGCAGTTCCTCAGCAAGGTATTCCAGCGCCACTGATTATGCCATACCAGCGCGGGCCCGATCTTAACGCGCTGGTATTATAATTACAAAGTTTTATTCCTAGTGGACTATGGTAATGATAGATTACTTTGAAATAGTTGTTCTGTACACTAGAATTATTCTGTTAGTATTCTTCATCTTCTTATTATTACTCACCCGACTGATGTTTAATTTATCATGTATATTGCGTATGTAAAAGGTGCGTAGGTTTACGAAACCGTTGCTTTCAACTTTTCTTGCCACTATACGATCGCCTACACTAGGTTCTACTTTGATACTGTTGATCTGACGATTTGATCTACTATCATTACTAAAGGGTCGTGCACAGTCGACGACCAATACGACACGACAATGATAAGAGATAGCGGCCGGTGTCGTATTGGTCGTGTCGCGCTTGTCGTATACGACAAGTGCGACAAGGCATTTGCGTTGCCGAAGTTGCCGTATGCGTCGAGTACGACACCCGTGTGCGGCGTCGTGTCGTACAGGGTTGTGTGGAATTGCGTGCGAGAAACGCGCGCTTTTGCACCATTCCTTTTTTTCTTTTTTCCTCGCTAGAAAATAGTATTTGTTAATGTTTACGTTGTTTCACTTTTTTTTTAAATCATCTTGAAGTACTTGCTTTTGTGTGCGTGTGTCAGAGCATTTCGACGTAGTTTTTGCTACTTTCTTGCTGTTTAAAGCTTCCTTATAGTTTTTTGTCCCAGGAAAACTGTCGCTCGAAACAGCTGACGGCCCGCCTATCGGTTGTAGCGTACGTAATTTGCGGCCCCCGCAGCACACTTTACGCTCATTCGCGCGCGGCGAACAGTGCGGTGATTTGTCGTGTCGTATTGGTCGTCGACTGTGCACGACCCTTAAGATGAGTTTTCCTTGTTCGCGTTTTGTTATACTGTAAGAAAAATAAGGGTGATTACTCTTGTTTGTTAATAGATCAGGAATGTCCGAAACGTCTCCATAACCTTGGATATTATTTTCAATCCTTTTTTCATTTGGCATGGTCTGCTGACTGCTATCCATTGCACTATAATTGGCGCGCGCTTCATGGCGTAATAAATAAATAAAAAGTAAATTATCCTACATACCAGAAAGGTAAGCTGTAATCAACAGCTTCATCCAAAATAGCTTCTTTTCTTGTAGTATTCTATGAACATTATTATTATGATCATCATTTTCTGGTAGGCTGTCTAAAACCGAAAATCGTTTTTTGTCCGTGGGTTGCTCTCTGAAACGATTATAGTACGGAGATCGAGAAATTTTGCCACTTTTGCAGAATATTGGGAATATAAGATTTCTTGAGTTTCTCAGAAACAAGATTTACGCCACAACTTTATCAGTCTACCTTCCTATGTTATCAACACTCCTTACAAGGGAGGTCAGTGGACTTCCCCCAAAGATTCCAATCGAGACCTATATGGTTTTGTAGAGCATCGAATGGAGATTACAACTGTGTAGTTTGTTTTGCTAAATGGTAGTGGGCGGTCCAAAAAAGGCGAAAAAGGTGGCTCAGTGCTTAGCATGTAGGGCTTGCAATCTGACGGCTGAGGGATCATTCCCTTTGATATGCTTTTCTTTTGCCTTCATGCGCTACATACCAAATTACGTCCCTTTTGCAATTTTGTAGCAGTTGCGGGATAGAATTGCGTTTGGGGCGAGTATGGCCTGCAGTGTACGCATAAGGGACTATATCTACTAGCACATATTTACGTGGCCCATACTTACCGTAACCAACCCAAATCGATCCACAATTCAAAAATAAATGTCAGATTCGTGATCAGCGCCCCGAATAAGCCCCGTAAACAAAGTTTGGGCTAAATCGGCGACTTCGACCCAACCACTTCACCTTGTTATTACGGACCCAAGCAAGCGCACGCCAGACACAATGGGAAAAGCTGATGCTAGATTTGTGAATTGTGGATTTGTCAGCAGCCAAGAGATCTTTCTTGATGAATCGGGAAAGAAACAGATCCAAAAATGGAGTCTCTGCATCCTTCAGAGTCTGAAAAGTGGAACAATAGATTACTGATATTCTCAGCAAGTGGACGTTCATAAAACTACTCACACGACACTATTAAAGCTGCTTGGGTCGAAATCGCCGATTTATCCCAAACTTTGTTTACGGGGGTTATTCGGGGCGCTGATCACGAATCTGACATTTGTTTCTGAATTTTGGATCGATTTGGGTTGGTTACGGTAAGTATGGCTCACGTAAATGAGTGCTAATAGATATAGTCCCTTGTGCGTACACTGTAGGCCATACTCGCCCCAAACGCGATTCTATCCCGCAACTGCTACAAAATTGCAAAAGGAACGTAATTCGGTATGTGGCGCATGAAGGCAAAAGAAGAGCATAGCAAAGGGACGATCCCTTGGCCGTCAGATTGCATGACCTACGTGCTAACCACTGAGCCACCGTTGTACTGTCGCTAGGGATTAACACCTAGAACCGCTCTCGCCACTATTTTCTCGCCACTAGTCAATGGTCAAGATTTTTCGCCTTTTTTGGACCGCCCATTGCCATTTAGCAAAAACAAACTATGCCGTTGTAATCGCCATTCCAAGCTCTACAAAACCATATAGGTCTCGACTGGAATCTTTGGGGGAAGTTCACTGACCTCCCTCGTTAGCAATTGTAGGTTGATGGCAATAGAATGAACTGGTACTGAGAAGAGTCCCTTTATCATTTCCTTTACCCCTGACACGTTTGTAGGGTAGATAACATTTCATTTTCTTATGCGCTTGTCTTGAGGTACGTTCGTTACTATAGTAGGTTGATACCACAAAGTTGTTCCTGATCCATGCGTAATCCTTCGACGACGAAAAATTTGCTGGAGACTAGTGGCCCTTCAGGAGTCAGCGTCAGCCCCCCCCCCAACCCCTGGTACCATAGCTTTACTCAAGCACAGTCCTAGGCTTGGACTTTGGCTGTTACTCTCAACTCTCATAGCGCCGATTCTCCTACAAGAATGAAAGAAACCCTATGTTAGGAACGCACGAACTTTAGCGCTGGAGTGCACTGCTTCTGACAGCACGACCCAAATATTCACAAGGATGCTGGCCGAAATGTTGAATCGAATCCATGTTTGTTCTCATTGATTTGTGTTCTATGTATCTAGCACCATTGTGATGATGTGAACCGCTGCGTAGAGTTTACGTGACACAAAATTGACTCGATATTGTGGTGAGAAGTATCCACATTCCAGCTGAAGATGTGGGAGCAGTTGTTCAATTGGGAGTCCGAGGATAACAACTATTTACCTTGAATAATAGGTGCAGAAATCCGAAAACTGTCAGGACAAACGCAGATGTCCTGCCTAGATGGAATAGAGGTCCGATCAACACTTCAAAGGGCACCGGACAGAGACGTCAAGCGAACATCAATTCCACATCCATTGAGCAACGAAGAGGAATGGAGCCAACACAAGGGAAGCAGAGCAGCTTACCTTGCAGGCTTCATTACCGATAGACTGATTGTCACGAATCCATTGTTGAACTATCTGCTCTGGTAAACTGCCTGCAATTGCTAATCAGCAGTTTTGTCTTCACCTCAGAGCTCAATTTGAGCTGCAAAAAGAAAGGTACCTTATTTTTGGTCTCCTTGTCTGAGGAAATCATCTTTTCCAGCCGAACACCTATGCGATGCCAGGCGATGCTTATCCGAAACGAACATCTGCACCAGAGCAGGGTATCAGCTACCCACCCCCGGAGGAGCTGAATCGAAATCATACGTAAGTTGGTAGTCCTCGCTACTGTCCAGTGACCATGCCGGTGCTTCATTTCAACTCGTTCCTTTTTTATTTCTTTCCTGCGGCTTATTTATAAACTTGTCCGTTTGTTCCTACAGATGTGTGAAGGCGAATAAATGAAGCAATTTTTCTCTTTAGGGATGGTGACCGTGGTCGGTGCTGGCCGTGCTTGAAAATCTGCTGCTTTTGCTGCTTCATAGATCTGTTCGATGGATGTGGTTGATAAACTCGTGATAACTTTGCATATAACTACAATTCAGACTCATAAAAGCATTCATTTATAGTACTAGTTTCTACACGACATGTGTCCTACAAACCGTTGCGCTTTAGGCCCTTCCAGCCATACATATTCAATTGGCCTTAGCAGCAGTACATGCAGGGGGAAAATGAAAAAAAGAATAGGGTCATCGATTTCGAAAGATTGGAAAAATAAATGTGTCCGCTACGGTGTCTATTACTTGGAATAAGCAGTGGTCGTGAAGTCGATACATATTTTTCCGCAAACGCTCTCCATGTTCTCTCGTTCGGAAACCTCAACATCGCCTTGTTCATGTGTTAAGACCTTTGTCAGACTTTACTACGTCGCTGCCGCAGTAATGATGAAACATAGGAACCGGGCGAAGTAGCTGCAGTCGTTGCGGAAATGCGCTCACCTCCTCTTTTGCTGCTCTATTTTACTTTACTGCGACACTAAACTCTGAATGGGCCTTATGGTGTACGCCGGGCGGTATATGGGTTACGGAGTGCAGGGTGCTGGTCCGCAACATTGCGTGGACTCAGATGTGCTACCGTCGTCATATCGGCCATTGTTTGCGGTTAATTTGCTTGGTTTTGACTTGTTTGACATGCTAACTCTACACAGCTATTCGTAACACCACAATGAAACAATAATAGATATGACAATGGTAGCATGTTAACCAGGGCCCACATTCATCATTGGTAAACCCCGACAAACCACGATATATCGCCTATCAACGACGCGCACCTTTCTCTACTTATCCTGAACTTCCTATGTTAAACGCAACCCCTCATCGACTCTGCCGTCTGATTCTGGCTGCGCCGTGGTTTCGGAGACCGCTCGCGCGTTGATAAATCTTGGCCCAGCATAGAGTCGAGACTAGCACGCTGCACCCCCACCCCTTCCTCCAACCCATATAGCACCGTTTGCCGAACGAGGTAAAAAGGTTAACTAACAAGAAAGATGCTTGGGGCTTTGCAACGTACATCGGTAGCACAGTTGTTAGTGCGGTCTGCCGGAAACAGAAAGACGCGGGTTCAATTCCCGTCCGATGTCAGTGTTTTGCGAATAACATAGCATCTCCAAATATATAAGTCACTCAACTAGTTCTTGTCTATAAACCGCTAGGCAAAAAGCGGTAAATAGCAGAGTTTCGGGTTAACTAGCTATTTATTTGATCTGACATGTGTCCTCAGGGACCTAAAAGAACCACGGAATTTTGATCTCTGATTTATCTGTATAAGCGCAGAACAACTATTCTTGAATCCCTCAGAAATCGTGGAGGTAGACGATCTATCCAGCAAGGCGCTGAACGCTCCCTAACATTTCTGACGGTACTCTTGAATCCCGCCACCCCCTTAGAAAAACGGGGAAAATCAGTTATCTACCCAGAGGTCCACAGGCAGAATGGTGTCATTCATTTTCTCTTATCAACACGACCTCTGGGATTGAAGAATGCCAGGCTTGGTGCATGTGCACATGTGCTTGGTGCATGTGCAGATCCGATATAAGAGAGATTCGGAAATTTTGAAGCTCTTCTAGGTCTCTAAGAACAAGAGAAAGTCCTCACGTCAAGCCAATGAATTACCCAGTTCGGCAAACACCATTACACAAGAATCAGACAATGTTGAGGTTTCAAAACGGGGGGATGTGGAGTGTTTGGGGTAAAATATGCCCTCAACTCCACGGCCGTTGTTTATTATTAGTGACAGATACTGAAGCAAGCCCATTTGGTCATAAAATTCGGAACCACTTTAAGAACTTCGAAGACTACGAAAAGGTCTAAATGTCAGGTCTAAATAAATACAGTAAATGTGTATGTACATCCACCTGCTAACCTCATTTGGCAAATAAGTATAGCATAGTACAGTACAGTATTCGCAGTGAAAAGGCGCTATTAATTTAGCAAAGCGATTTCCGGATGACCCACGATCCGAACTATTGACGTTATTCGGAGGTAGTCCAAACGAATCGAAGATTTTGATTCTTACTGAAAATTTGCATACGTGCGATTTTGTGTTGCGTTGCTGTAGGAAAGCCGCCGTCCGACAGCTGGTATTTGAGCACTTGAAATTTAGCTCACCATATGCTAGCACTTATTAGTAAATCGGTCTCGACTGCTCAAGGACTGCTTCGAAATCCGTTATCACAAGGGCGTCTGATCGAGGCTCAGCTGTTTTATCCGTTTCTCTACTATTAAATCTCCACAACCGGAGCCAACATCGTCCTCTTCATAGTCACAGATCAATCTTGTTCTGTTGCCACGCTAAAGCTTTATTTTCAGCAATGACATAAATGAAGTGGAATCGCAGAAATTTTTAGCGTTCTCCAGTGCTTGAAAGTGCTTAAATCAATCAGGGATTTCTGCAATATTTCCGACAGAATGATCCAAGATATTCCTTCGGTGGATACCATCAGAACAAACTAGCAAAAGCTGAAAAAGCGGCAGGACTTCGAGTTCACGGTTATAGATCGAGATGAGGGAATCAGTTAACGACCCCACCAGAAAATGAAACCAACCTTGTGTTTCTGAGAAATAACAAGGAACACCAACGAATGGACTCTCAGAGTTGATTGGCTGTGATATCCTTGTCAATGATGCCCTTTCTACGATTACGGTCCTTCCATTTCAGCGTCACAGTGTCGAAAGGTTTTGCTGTTCAACGTTTTTGCTCCTTGCAATTTTTGAGCAGTACTGAGTTAAAGCACTCTCGTTGCGCATTGGGTTTGAGAAGGAGATGCCTAAGTCGAAAGGTGTCCTGACTGAATAAATTTTCCCTCTTAACAGGCTGGGAAGTGATCGATGCTAATGTAGGAACTCTCATCTATATGCGATGATAATGTTGCGGAGTCTTGTAAAATATCATAAAACAGTTTCGTATATTTCCGCGTGTGGCTCACAGAAAAGCGCTAAATAAAAATAAATAAATATCAATCTATGTTCCCAGTTGCTATTGTATTTACTTATTCAGAGGCTGGGTTACAAGCCAGCCGACACGGAATCCCTCCCTGACTCCGCTGTCACAAATTTGCTAGATATACGACACCATACCTTCTCAGCGCCCTATCGAACGGCCAAAACAGTGCGTCTATTGAGACGCGATCGTTCGGCACGTAATTGGTGCCAATCGTTCGACCATTGTATCCCCGCCTTCGATGCAGGATTCTTAGTCAGTCCACACCATGACGTCTCCAGTGATGATGACTTCTGATCGGAAGACTCTAGAACCTTTCAAAGAAGTTCTCAAACGCCAAAAACCAGTGACTCCCGGTGAACCGTTTACGATGAAGGTGAGTGCGACCCAAGCTCAGATTGATTGTAGTCAGTTTAATCTTTGCTTCTTTTTCAGGTTTTTCAGAACTCTCTTCCCAAAGCTGTCGGCAACCCTTGGCGCGGCGCATATTCAAAGCACGGCTTCTGGTATAGAATACACGAGGGCGATGATACCGATTTTGGGGAGGTCGGCTGAAATCAAGTCTCTGAATCTGACTCGAACTGCAACTGAACTTTCAGCTGGCTGCCCTCGCGGTCGATCAGGACAAGTATATGCTGGGTTACGACTACTTGAATTGCTGGCAGAAAGCCTACGGTCGAGAAAACGTTAGAGTGCTCGTCGCCAAAAATCTAAGTGAGTGACGAAGTGACGACAGTAAGTCTCACATTTAACCTACCCCAGAGCTTCCCCTACTGATATTCCTGATAACTGTCGTCTCTTAGCATTTCCGTTTTCCCATTTTGTCTCAATTGAACGCTTTTTCTGTGCAAAGATTTCGTTGTTTGAAGGACTTTTGTATACAGTGCTCACTGGAATTTCACATTAATTGTAAATTCTTGCAGCCTAACTGGTGCAATGCCGTATCCGGCTCACCGGCTCAACCCGTTCTTACGCCTGAGCGCTGGAAGTGAAAAGCCTTCGGGCTTAAGGAAGATGTTAGGGATTCGCAAATGGCCGTCTCAGTAGCATAGTGGTTAGCGCACAGCCCCGGATAGGTTGAGACGCGGGTTCGAATCCCGTATGAGATACGATTTTTGCGATAAACTTAGCACCATCACTGCAGCGAGATGTTGGATTCCTCCAATCTTTTCATAACGACACGGATAGAGGTGAAGGTAAAAGTGCGGGTGTTGATCAGTCCTTGAAGGAAGTGCCGCCGCATTCGTGTCCCATTCAAATTGTATTGTAGAGTGATGTTGAATGCTATTTGGCCTATGCAATGATTTGCGGGGTTCAGTCGCTGTTCAACTGAGTGCCTTCACCTTATCAGACAAGTCTGGTACAAATTGACCCGAACCTGGAGGGATGGAAGGCTCATTTGGTCAGGGGCGGAGATCAATTGCTCGATTTCGCAGGTGTCAGAAGCGCCTCCAACGACTGCATAACGCACGCATCTAACAACAGTAATTTCTACGAAGGTGATGCTAACGAGACTTTTTCCATGCGCCTAATCGAGTTGTGTCATTCAAGTGAAATTTACTTTCATTACTGCGTTTTGTGGGCTGCTGCTAAGTCTAGCAGAAGTTGATGTTGTGGTGACGGTGCTAGGATCATCGCAAAAGTCGCTACTCAAACGGGATTCGAACCCGCGTCTCGTGTCTCTCCGCTGCTTGGTCCTATTAACCGCTACTATCGTCTACTGTGCGCTTAGTAAATGAATTCATAGATAACTACAATATGGAATTGCATGCAGTGGAAGCCTTTCGGTCTTTGCTAGCTACTTTATGGGTTCATTCGCCTGTGATTGTTCCTATCTTCTCCGCTTGCACATCAGTTTATCCTCTCCATCGGTAGCACGTTTTCAGTTCCGCATCCAGCGTACACCCGATATTTCTGCTGCTTGTTTTGGCTGACTTTTTTTTATCTTTTTTACCTACGATCTGCATCCGCCTGGATGGCTTTCTAGCTATGAAGATCAGTGCTTCAGGAAACGAAATTATGGGTGGAGTGGCAGCCATAAAGAAGAACGACTATACACAAATAGGAGTGTATTTTGTGAAGGAAGAATTCCGTCATTCTGGGATCGGATCGGTGCTCTTCAGAAATATAGCAGGAGACGCTCCGATTGTTTTTCAAGCAAGTAAGTTGAATGGAGTACTAACGATGCCATGACTTTGCCACTATTTGCTCTGGGAACAATCTAATGAGAGAAATGGACAAGATTTTTCAAGTTTCAAATTCAAATTCAAAATTGTTATACGAATATGGCGCATAGAAATGAGTGAAGAGATAGGTCAATTGAAAGGTAGGCAAAGATTTATTGGAGGTGGAAGCAAGAGAAGACTGATTCATCAACCGAATAGATGAGATGTCCTTCCGTAGGATATGTAAAAATATTTTTATTTCTTCATCCCGTTTGCTCGAAGCTTTTCGAACAGTATTTTCTGATTTTCCTACCAAATCAGATTTCAATTTGTTATTTTTCTCTCCTGCTTTCAGTGCACCATCTGCTGCCCACGGTGTCATCATTTGGTCTTTCTAAGCGATTCTCTCGTCAGTTCGTTCACGTCAAGGTCAACCGTCCAAGTGGTTTCGCTGATTTGCTGGTCATTCTTTACCTATTCATCTGAATAACATTCCGCCTTGTCTTCATATATTCATCTATTGGAATAGTCGTACATCGTTTCGTCGTCTCAGATTACGTTCATCAGGCCCAGTAGCAGCACCTTCTGACTTGAGTAAAAGGTAAAGGTAAAGGTAAAGGTGCCGGCGTTGATCAGTCCACTGAGGACGCGCCGCCGCGTTCGTGTTCCATTCAAATCGTAGAGGCTTGGTGAATGCGCATTTGGCCTATACAATGACCTGCGGGGGCCAGCCGCTATACCAGGTCAGTGACTTTACCTTCCCAGACAAGTCTGATACCAATTGAGGGATGGATGGCTTGGTTAGCCCGGGCCGGGAACGATCGCTCGACCGTGCGGGTGTCAGTAGCCTCTTACCACTGTACCGCGCGGGCCCTCTGACTTGAGTAACTTACTTAAAGTTGCCTTCATGGATGTGCGTTGGTGTCCTAAATTTCGAATACATTCGCTATCATTTCTGTTGTTTTCGAATAGCCAACGAAATTTCAAGCAACGTGCCCTAGCATTCATTCGAACAACAAAACAAGATCAATTGATGAGGAATGAAATAATGAGAGAATACGAGAGCATATTTTCCTGAAACTTCCAATCTCGCCAGCTTGTACTCACAGTCTTTATTTTAATAAACAAGTTTCATCGAAGTGCTTTTAGTCGTTCTTCTTCCAATTTTATCCGTTTTAGATTTTTTCGGTTGAAATGGTTTTTGCATACAGGTGACATCGGAGGGCTGGCGAGTCGAAACAAACGAAGGAAATCGCTCTTTGGATTGGACTTCGATTGCTGAGCTTGACTTTGATGTTACTGCCGAGAAGCGACCGCTCACCTCGCTCTTCTCGATGGAGGGCTCAACCGTGGGCGCTGTATTTGATGAAAAGGTGAGGAACATTCGCAACATTTAGAAACACCTCGAAAACATATGGAATGCAAAGCATCACCTCCGAAATATAACAAAATATAGCCAGCAATATAACAGACAGTTCACCAAGATGAACTAAGTATTCAAAAGAAGAAGGCCACGGGAACTTTTCGTCTCAAACAGCATGGATTTTGAAGAGGAATGGAGCAGCTACATGAGAACTGGGAAGCACTTTGCCCTTCAGCGGACCACATTTCAATTGAAAATTGCCTTTGGGCAATTGGTAAGTAACACCGTTCTTGGAGAGGGGTGGAGGAGGGCCTACCAAATCAATTGCCAGCCTGATAAATAAAACTTTAACAAGTAGGGTCGTCGAAGTGATGCCAAGCTTTGGCAACGCAATTTCTATAGGATGTAGGGCTCCTCATCGGATATCTAGAAACGTGAGAGTTCTTTTCGGAATCGTATTCCATGCCACTGAAAAAGGTCTGCGAAAACGAGGGAGCGCTGCTCATCACAGAGCTCATCTTACCGTCTAAATGTGCTGGGTGGCGCAGTGGCTTAGTAGTTGCACTCATGGGTCGCGGTGGAGGGGTTTGTGGTGCGGTCCCGTTTGTGTGAGACAGTTTTGCACGTGTCGATTCTTTGCTACCAATCACTTGCAAGATCACAGGTGCTGAGATTTCATACGATTAATGTGCTTTGTAATTGAGTGTAACTTATTGGTAGTTCCGCGAATGCACACAATCTTCTCCACTTCACGAGTGTAGTTCATTAATTAACTTTGATAACGGAATGATCTGAATGTTTCATAGATTTATATCACAACAGTTAGCGCCTAAAAAGATCAATAAATTAATTCATTTCATATGTGCAGGAGAAAGAACAGTTAATATGACGAGTCAATATGGGTGGACACCGTCCCACGCGCCCCCCTTGCTGTCCACCAATATTGGCGGACGCCGTCGTGAATGTGTTAATTAACTTTGATAACGGAATGATCTGAATGTTTCATAGATTTATATCACAACAGTTAGCGCCTAAAAAGATCAATAAATTAATTCATTTCATATGTGCAGGAGAAAGCTATGACGATTCATATATTTGGAGATGCTAGGTTATTCGCAAAACACTGACATCGGACGGGAATTGAACCCGCGTCTTGAAGACGCGGGTTCAATTCCCGTCCGATGTCAGTGTTTTGCGAATAACCTAGCATCTCCAAATATATAAGTCTTCCATCTAGTTCTTGTGTATAAACCGCTAAAACAAAAAAAAAGCGGAAATTAACAGGCTATGACGATTCATTGTCACACTAATCAAACGAAAATCAGCACCCGTCATCCTGAAAGTGCTTGGAAGCAAAGAATCGACACGTGCAAAAATTTTTTACACAAACGGGATCGAATCATAAACCCCTCCACCGCGACCCGTGGGCCAAACCTCTTAGCCAATGTGCCATCCAGCACATCTAGACACTGAGAGGGAGCGCTGCGATGAGCAGCGCTGCTCATCGCAGCGCTCCCTCGTTTTCGCAGGCCTTTTTCAGTACCATGGAATACGATTTCGAAAAAATTCTTCACGTTTTTGGATATCCGATGAAGAGCCCAACATCCCATAGAAATCACATCGCCGAAGCTTGACATCACTTCGACGACTCCCCTTGTATGTCCCTAGAGAAACTTCTGGCCCGATCGGGATGAACACATCCACTCTACATACATATCTACCTTGTGTTGGAAGTACTCAATGTTAATCCAGCGTAGTAATGCTTGATGAATAATTGAGATTCGGTATCATATCCTCCACCTAGTTCCTCTCCCCGGCGTTCAGAGCAGATCAGAGGTGGTATTCTCTGCATTAGTCGACATTAGTTCCTGAAAGAGTCTCACTTACCCTGTCATCAGATTTCTTGCGAAGCTGTTTTCGATTCCTCCTCTTACAGTATTTGTATGTACACTACGTATTTTCCGCAGGAGGTGAACACCGGCCTCCCGTGGTTGAGTACTAGCCTTATTTCAACTTCATATCCTTAATGCAAGACACCTTCATTGGTTGTATAAGTGTTATTCATTTAATACATCATTCAAGTTCTTTTCGATCTGATTATTCCTATACAAAGTTAGGATTACTAGGCGCAATATTTGTTGCTTTCATTTCTTCGCTATTAAATGCAGCAATAGCTATGTTCTGCAAATCCTTGCAGTCTTCTTATCTAAGTTCACAATTTTCAGAGCAAGTGCTTGGGATATGGGGTGTGTAGGGAATTAGCCGGTGGCTCCGTGAAGAGGCTACTCGTTGGACCTTTGCTGACCAAAAACAGCGCCGTTGCCGAGGTTATACTACGAGCCGTGCTGAAGCAATACTATGTACGTAACAGAACATTCACTTGTACGTATTCACTTTTCTTTCATGATTTGTCATCAAACACTGAAGACAATCGATAAAGAATCAATCGATTTAGAACCCAGAAGAAGATTACGATTTCGATCCTGATGTCTTTGCAATCTACCGAAGAAGCGTCGAGTTCGTACTACCTTTACATGAAGCATTGATGTCAACTGTCAAGAAGCTCAGCGGCAAGGAGGGAGAGTTGACACGGGAGAGAATGTGGTATCAGGTCAGCTTAGTTCTCATTTGCCTTCCTAGGCTTGAGAGACCTTCTGAAACACCTACAATTGTGCTGATTTTCATAGGATGTAGGAGAATGAAAGCTAGAAGACGAGAATTCGGCAAAACGGATGCCACTAATCTTAAGTGACCAGCGCAGAATCCCCACCTCTCACCTGCTAGATAGGACATGTTGAACCGAAATTCTGATGGTGCAGCAATTCAGAAAAAATCTCACCAATGAAGAGCTCAAATCTCTCGAAAAACATCACTACTCTCAGCAGTTTTCTGCTGTTGCTCCTTCGTTTTCGTCCTTCCCTCATGTGCCGAAAGGGGAACATGGACATACCCGAGTTACGGATCGGGTTTGGTAAAACAGTAATGAGAAGATCGGCGCGCTCAATCTAGCTCTAAATTTGAAAGGTAAAAAGTGAAGGGATCGGTGTCTACAAACTCAATAAGGACGCACTACGCCGATACCTTCCATTCAGAATCGTAAGGTGTTGGTGTACGATAATTTGCGGG
Source organism: Nippostrongylus brasiliensis (assembly GCA_030553155.1). Taxonomy (NCBI): domain Eukaryota; kingdom Metazoa; phylum Nematoda; class Chromadorea; order Rhabditida; family Heligmosomidae; genus Nippostrongylus; species Nippostrongylus brasiliensis. Next base: position 23,646,434 of record CP130732.1, read on the forward strand.
GGCTAGTCCTGAATGGGAGGTGATTCTGGGTTCGGGGGTGCAGTTAGAGGGAAAATTTTTCGAGGACTAATTTTTCCACTGAAACCTGTTCAGATAGGTTTTTCGAGATGAAGAATTCGAACGTACACATGTGAGACTGATTTGCCCGCTTTGAGGACTGTACAGTATGAACAACAGTTTTATACCTACACCTCAAACCCACATATCACCGATCGGCAAAGTTTCACCTTCCCAGACAAGTCTGGCACTAATTTACCCGAAACCGAGGGAAGGTATTGCTAACATGACCTATCTGAGCCCACATTCATCAATGGTAAACCCCCGATAAACCCCGAGATACACTCCGAACGGCGTGCAAATCGAGATCCGTGAACGCGTGTCAGGGTTTAATCGAGGTTTATCGCGCGCCTATCGCGCCTCGCGATGAGGCAGGGTTTGGAAGACCTCGACGGTATCGAGCGAGTTTATCGCCGACGGGGTTTCGGAGACCGCTCGTTCGTTCGTGAATCTGGGCCCTGGTTGGAGTAACCCTTTTACCGTTGCACCACGGTCACCATCGCCACAACAAAGGTCTGCTTAGGAATCGGATACGCCAACTTTGATCGATGAGCTCTACCCAGTAGAAAAAATATCATGGCCTTAAAAATACTAAAGATGTGTAGTTTGACATCATATATGCATACAGAAGTGTTCCGGCACTGTAATGAACTCCGTCTAGACCTGTTCGTCCTGCTCCATTCCCGAGGTGCAAATGGCGATGGTATACGCAGCCGGAGACCTACATTCGGCGTTGATTTGATGGTCTCTACACTCCTCGTGTTGTTTTTTTACTATGAGCGCAGCAGGATAAGACTTGATTTTGAATTTTTACTTCTGTTTCTCTGTTTTGAAAGCATTTGCCGTATTCGTAAAACGATTACTCATTCTACAGCATGATATTCAACACATGCTCGTTTTTTTCATGAATTTTGTTTGCGTCATGTATGTGTTAGTGGTGCAATTCTAATGTGAAGATGCAACTCTTAAGAGAGGTTTGAAACATTCGTGAAGACGTCTTGGCTAGTTGAGGTTGAGCTTTGAATTATCGAATAAAGTTTCGTACAGCAACCTAGATAATCGAAGGAGCCCAAATGTACTGCAACGGTTTTGGGTGCTTCTTTCCAAAATAACGAACGACTACCCTACGGAGAACGACGAAAGGTGGGAGCAAAGGGCAGGCCACAGGTGTTTTTTCGGGAGTGGCGCCAACATCGCTCGGGTCTCGGACGCTCTGAAGCGAGCCGGCGCCGTCGATATGCGATGACGCGAGCTGATGACGTGAGGTGCGGCAGGGCGGCACGGGGTGACCAGGTAGGACGGCACGAGTGGCGACGCCGCTGGCGGCGATGCGACGCCGCTGCGGCGGTCGGCGTTGCCGCGCGGCATCGCATCGGCTGGCGGCGGCGCTCCCGCCGTGTTTGCGCCGGCCGCGACCTGCCCGTATCGATGTGGTGACGACGTTCCGACGCGAGCCCCGTTGCTCCACTTTGTCGCTCTCCCACTGCCGCGCCGACCTCCTATCGCAAAGCTCTGTTCTGCTCCCTATCATCCCCATCTCCTCCTCTCCTATCACTGATCTCGTGCCATTCAACCGGTCATGAAATCCCCGATATCCCTTCGTAACCGAGTTCTACAGCCCTACGAAACCTCCAAAATCCACGTCCGACTCTCGGTGGACGTTGTCATAGTCGTTGTCAATGCAAAAAGTCTGATTTCTGCAGCTGGGGCGGAGCTGATCTGAACACTTAGTTCGAGATTACGTTTCGGCGTTTCGGTTGAGCTGCAGAAATCAGACGTCTTATACTGGCTACATCGAAAATCCTTTGCTTCATTCGAACAAGCAGGAATCATTTCGGTACCAGCCCTCAACGCTGTCGAAATTTCATCATCTTCTCTCACTTGCCTTGGGTGTTTTTGGAGCTGTCATGTCAAAGCATTATTTGAAATGCTCTTTCATAAATACAAGTTTCAGTTAGTCTATAGCTATACATATACTTTGAACTGGCCAAAAAAAACTCTGAGTTCTGAGGTAAGTCCGAGGTGAAACAAAGAAATATTGTAGCTGTTGTATGGTAATAATGATGGTGCTGGTATCATAGCAAAAATGGCTGCTCAGGCCAGACTCGAACCCGCGTTTCTGTCCCATCCGAGTCATCGTGGTGTTCGACCACTACACCATCGAGACGACGGATCTCCTCCCTTTCTGGGCCGGCCATTTTCACTTCAAGGCGCCTTATCGTTAGGCCAGAAAGCGTTTTCTTCCGGAGCGTGATAACGGTATGAGCCAGTAAGGTGGACTATGCATTCTAGCAATCCAGGTTTGCCGTCTACCATTACGATGTCCCTATTAGGGGCACGGCCTGGATTCGGTTCCCATCTGAGCCGCGATTTTGCGACGAACCTGGCACAATTTTCACGACTTCTGCCTATACATACTATTCACAACAGTCGCCCGCAAAAATGCAGGAATAAATGAAGAATTTTACGTTGAAAATTGCAGCAACCAATTTATTGCTGCTCCGAAAATAAATTTGACAAGCATTTATCCTTCCGTTCTATAAAACATAATAACTCTTCGATTGTCTTGAAGTGTCCGGAAACAATATCCTTCAGCTCAAGCGTGCATCGCCATCAAAGTCTTTTCTTGTGTTCTCCTTTGCTATTTCACAATCCAATAGGGCAAAGTTAATCTTAAGTGAACATTTCTACTGTCTGATTCGCATAGCTGTGAAGCTAAATCGGTGTTGTGTTTAATCAGCGCAAGCTTGTGGTTTATGTTCTAAAATGTTTTGTGCCACAAGGTCGCGCCATCTACGGCGAGCGGTAAGGTCGCCGCTCACGAGACGATCACGCGGAATTTCTGCATTGCTCAGTGAGCTCAGGTTTTCTTCCTACCGGGTTGAATGATTTATACGACGACTGCTGAATATTGTAAGCCCCTTTCAGTCCTCCCATTTTCACGATTCACTGTCATCATTGTTCTTGTTGTGTCCACCACTTGGACTGTTCAAATCTACCTCCTAGAAAATATCTTCAACCATTTGCATAAGTTGGGTTTTGTGGGTTTAAGAATGTCGATAGAAACTTCACGATATTGATGCATAGCTCAAGATGCACTTCGTCCTATATTGTATTTTTCAAATTATGAAAAAGGTAACTCGCTTCAAAGTCTCAGCGAGTTTACCTTCTCCCCGTCCTTCCGCAGTTTTTAACTTCAAGTGGTGTTGCCTCGGTGTATGATGTTTTCCTAGGTCCTCTCATTCTAAGATAGCTTAGCGTAAACTGTTCGAGGTCGCTTAACCTCCTAATATTCTCACCTACATATCTCAATCATGTTTCCACAATAGTTTTCCGATGAAAAGCGCTTCTGATGCGTATCTCGAAAACCTTGTGAGAGCGAAATACGTTGCATGTTTTCCCTTTTCTCCTCCAGATTCTGGCGAAAGCGGATTCGCCGAAGCGCAACCCATACCAAATCTGTATCAATCTTGGCTTATCGGCTTTGGTGTACTGTAGTATAACATGCTATTTTAAATGATATTTTCCCATATTCATGCCAGAGCATAGATCTCGGCTTGATCGAATGCTAGGTCCGTTGGTATTACTCGCTCGTTCGCGCAGAATTGTAGTGATAAAGTCATCATAAGTCCCCAGTAAGGGAAAGGCTTCTGTGTCGATTACATTCAGGCGTTAAGTGGTGCACGAGAGCGTAGTGGGCGATCCTCGCTAAATGGAAGCGAAGAACATCGATTCTGAACTTTATTCCAGACAAGTCTATCTCGTTTTGCTAAATATTAGGTTGTAAACCATCCGATTGAATATTTTTTCATCGCATTGTAAAACTTCTGCTGAAGCTTCTTCATTTCTCTTTCAATGACATTTCAGTAGCGTAGCTAAAGCTCTTCCGAACAATTTATTGCCCATTCGATTTCGTTAGAATTCCTTCAAATTATAAAGCCTTAAACATAGGGCCCCAACTGCGTGACTTCAACGGGCTTCGACTAGGGCGTTCTGCTGCTCTTTCCAAACATGGAATTTCGCTGTATAATAGAGTATGGTGTCCTGTATATTCCTCTATAACAGGTTGGTCCCAGGAAGGCAAGAAAGACTATGATGGGTTCGAGAATAAACCTCTCCGCCATGGACACGTAGTACTGATTAGGATCGGTTAAAAGTAGCCACAGGAGTCGGACCATCAAGCACCACTCACGACTTTGTAGAACAGTCCCAGTGTTCTTACACGATAGCTGCAAAGCGTTCTAATATATTAGAAAAGGTACGAAAGTGTGGCCGAAATTTTACCCACAATATGTCGCCTACATAGCTCAACGCTAGGGTCACTACGCGTACGAAATCTCGAAGTTTCGAAAGGAACCTCAACCGCTAAAATAACTTGGCTGTTGTAGGTGAGAAGTGAATGAAGTACGCTACTCATAGCCGGAGACCCCAGTGGCTTGGTCGTGGTAAACAAGGAGAGCCGACACCAAGTTTGAGCTGCACCTCAACGAGGAGATCCTTTGCGTTTTTGGAGTTCTTCTGAATTTATCTAATTGTAAGAGGAGCTCCTACCTGAAGATGCTTTAGTGACTAACAATCTACACTGTCAGCAGCTGGATTGTATTGCTTGCAAACCAAAGGGTAAGCAAGGCTGATTATGTTACCCATCCAACCTGGCCAAGGATGCCTTCAAAAAAATCATATGGGAAAATTTTTTGGAGGATTGTTAGATTTCCATACTCCATGCAACGTAATTTTCGGACACTGCTGTTACAGAATACCATTTCTTTCCGTTTCGTCAGGCACACGCGGAAGAGAAAAATCTCAACAAGTAAGGCCATCTCAAAACGGGAGTGCTGAAATTGTTCGTCAATAAATCGGCAGGGTTCCACGCGTGTTGAGTAAAACAATTACCACAAGGAAGGCGACACATTGTAGTCTAATAATGTACCATACATGTCTCAATCGGGTTCTGTTCCAATGAATAAATTTGAAAAATTAAGACATGGCAAAAGTTCAATTGGAAGGTTTACAATCTAATATTTGCACCGCCCTCTAGTGCCAGAAATGAACTACTTCTCACTTTGGGTACAAAATCTTCCTCGGCTCCGTTTAACTAATTTGTGTTAGGTACGAATCTCGATATCTCGCTTGTGAAATTGATGAGGTTAGATTAGCTTGTGGACGATCGCGCGGTTCTTGCGGTTTTTCCGCGAATGAAGCGATCTTGTGATGATAAATATTTTACTGTTAACGCAGGAAATATGTGATATAAATATGTGATATATGCTTAGACTAAAAGCAAGATTCGTTAATATTTGCGAAATTGTGTAGCGCAGACGGGAAGATAGGATTGGCTTCAACTTATTATTCCATGAGGTAATCTCTTTGTATAAAAAGCGTAGGAAAACAGACATAGCTGACTGTGCTGCTCTCTTCTTCACAAAGTGCATTCATTAATAATCTAGCCAAGTTCAAGAAATATATGGTATATGCATTGACTGTTTGACAATCGATTCTGTTTGACAATCGATTCTCCACCATTAATGCCCACAATCGCTTTGGCAGATCAGCGCTAAAATCTCCAGACAGAATCGATTTCATCTATCAATACTATTTCTAATGTTACCTTACCGTGGTGTCAATGTAAAACACTCCGTCGAAATTTCTATACTTTGATAAAAACTCCCGTGACGCGATGTCATATCACACGATCTCACGCGCACGACATCGTGTGCCACCACATCGTGTCACACCGTCCTTTTTTCTGGTGTCCTCAAGTGTGATTTCTTCATTTTTCATTTGCTCGAGGTGTTCTCTCGTGGGTCAATTTTGAGTCTAATTTACGCTTTTCCTCTAGTGTCCAAACGTTGACCAAGGTGTAGGATTTCTACAGAAGAGCTTCCTCCCTTGTCTGCGTCACGTGTTTCCGAGCTCTTTCATTAGTTATACAAGATGGCCGATAAATATTTGCAAATCACCTTATAACTTTTTACCTCTGAATATTTTTACGTTTTTTTCAACTCTGTTAGTATGCAACCAGTTTTTGAGATCTGCATACAAAAGTGCTCAGAGGGTCTTTTTTCTAGTTCTACACAGGCCTGCAGTATAGACGTGGAGAAGACACAAATTGAACATTTCGTTTCTTCATCCCTCTCATTCAGTACTATTTCTGGAAGCGTCATTTGGCTATTCATGCTTTTCGACGATAGAAAAGCAAATACAAGGACGAAAACGCTCCGATCTGAGCTAAAGACTGATAACAAAATTTTTTTTCATCACCAGATCAATTTTTCTCCTTTCCTCCCAGGTTGTACTGTACAACAGTGAATAATCGATGTCGTACCATCTCGATGTCATTTTCGGTGGACCCGTATCATTTTTTTTCGTGGAATCGGCAAATATGACTGTTTTGAAACTGCTGTTGGAATCAGGGAAGCGAGAAAATTTTGTGAACACAAACAGAAGAGAACCAACTGACCGATTGAAGTACGCAATTTGGCAGAACACGGATTGAATGAGCTCCGCCAAATTCAGGTGGAGCTATAGAATAGTTTCAGATCGGCATTGGTTTGAATTAGCGGCAAAAGAAGCTTGCTGAAGCATTACAGTGATTCATATAATTTCATCAATCTTCCATCGTTACCTCTAACAATAAGGTAGTTCTGTGTGCCCTTCAGCGATCGGTTTAAATTTTATGGAGACAATATGTATGAGACAGTTTTTGACTGACCTTTCTCAAATTTATGCAGGAACTGAAAAAACCTATGTGGCTCTGAATCTCCGTAGAAAATTAAAATGTTTCGTTTCATCTGCCGCTTCCGTCATATGCAAGACATTTCTGCTCCCGCTAACCTTGTAAGATTTTTCAGTACATGGCAGATGAGCGGAAGCCAGCTGGTGCCGATATTTCTGATCAGCTGCCAAAGGACGATCTAAATGGACAGAAGATGACCGAGGACCATACGGTGGTGATCTGTGAAGAGGTGTTGAAACGACGCGAAATACTGTTGGACATGTGCAACACTAGAGAGACGGAGATCAATCGTAAAAGGTGCACAACATACTACTGATTGTGTTGTTGATTGGAGTTTTATTTTACTTCCCTCATATCTTTCTACATAATTTTATGCACTAACAGCTTTATGTTGCCCTGCCGTGCGAGGTTACTAGGTGGGTCAAAGTTTTTTAGCCTGCTTTTTCTAGAAAGCATGAGACGTAGTTATATTTTGCTGAGAAGATGGTTGCTGGAGATAGCGGAAGCGGCGCTTCGGAGCGCCGGAAAGCGTCGTTTCGGTGTCCACGCGTGGTGACCCGGGCGGAGTCAACCGCAGTTCATTTGCACCCCATCCCTAACGGGGGCCACGCGTGATAGCTCCTTCGAGCCACCCCGTGGGGCCCCCTTCTCCTTGCTTGGGACGCTATGAAAGGACGCGCCGCATATTTACAGACCGCGAGGAGGAGGCGGAGCCTAGTTGGTGCAACGAGCGCCGCGTTTTTGTAGTCGGCGAGGAGGGGCGGGGCCTAGTCGTTGGTGAGTCATCAAGCGAGGGACCAAAGTGGCCGCGGAATCCGAAAATCGAGGGGTCAAAAAATCGACTCAAAACAATTTTCACGAATTCGAGAAAAGTGTATATGCAGGGATAGAGCTCGAGCTGCTAAGCTCGAATATATACTTAATTCTGCAAATAAACCAGTTTTAAAGAAGTTATTTTGAAGCGGCGGATTTCGGCGCTCCTAAGCGCCGCTACAGCCGTTTTATACTTGCGACACGTCCGGTACTGTAGTCATAAATAAGAGCCGTAGGAAGGGGCCCAATGGCAAAATGGCCGCACCTCGCGGTTTTTAGTTCCACCATGACATTGATCACCGATCAGTTGAAAAGGACACTAGACTATAATCGGAACCAAGACAAAGATTGTCCCATGTTCTCGATCATCGATTTTATCCCACCCTTTCTAGAGCCGAAGCATGGGACGAGGTGCACATGGCGACGATGAATCGTTGTCACCGTAATTTGCGGCTGGAGCAGATCAAGCGGGTGTGGAGGCATCAGAAGAATCGAGTTCGGCACATACTGAACCTCGAGCGGTGAGTTGTGAGGGTCCGTTAGAGAGAGGTGGTACGAGAGAAGGCTGCTTCGGTTTGCTTTAGGATCGAAAGCCTTTGCAGACAGGGTACGGAAGGCGACGTGACGTTGGACGATGTGATCGCCGCTCGGAGAGGTTTCATGACGGAATATGAGATCGCCATCGCTCGTGCTTACCTCGAAGTGCCTCCGAGGTGTCGTTCCCCAGGCAGTCGACGACTCGACGAGCTCGACCTCACCTTTCGCCGAAGAGCCGCCGCATCTCCGAGCATCCGCATCGACGACTCCGTCACCAGCGTGAGTCCATTCATCTTCCCTCCTAACCAATCAATCAACTTGTTGCGACCATAAAAAATAGTCGGTACATCGATTATGTGGAGGGAGTCGAAGAAGAACATTCGGCACCAGTTAAAAGTTCCGACTTCACAGACAGGACCAAAATCAAACTTGTGGGGTTATTGGGTGCGGCGAATCTGACGCGCTTTTCCTGAATTTCGGTCAAGAACCTCACCAATATCGCTTACGGTGCTAGCAGGGTGGTCCAGTTAAGTTCATCAGTTTCCTTGAAACTTCGCTAGGGGTGCTTATACTGATTACGATTCTGTTGTTTTGTTTCCGAATTTCGGCTAAGAACCACCCATCGTTAAGTTTGATGGTCCGGTCAAAATTACCGATTTGGCTCAAACTTCGGCTAGGTATATTATATGGGATGTTTATTACGAATATGACGTGTCTTTTCAGATTTCAGTCGATTTCGGCACGTCCTTCTAGGTACTCCATCGCGCTACCACACTAACAATAAATCCGCCGCACGCGTTCGTTTCTTATCTCAAACTACTTCCAAAGGTGAAATTCGAAAAACAAGCATCATAATCGTAATGAGCATGCAAAATAAGCTACTTGGACGGAGTTTGAGCCATATCTAGAGTTTCGGCCTAAACGACTTTCATGAATTCAGATGAGAAGTAGCGGCAAATGTTAAGGTATTGGATCGCATCGCTGCTGAGTGCGCTGTTGATGCACAAGCTCCAAGCAACAGCGAGTCGCAGTGTAGTCCTACGGCTACTGTGAAAGTGGAACCGACTCAACCCGTGGTATGTTTTCGATATTTTATATATTCTTTTTTACTTTTGGTTCACATTCACGTCCGGCTCTCCATAAATCTTGGCGTAGTTGTATTCAGTGTAACGAGTACGATTTCTGCAGCACAAACACGATCGATGGAGTTTTTATAGGGGCGTAGAATGTGCATTAAAAACTCGTAGCTGCAGGATATGTGTGTCACCCACGTGTCCTACCAGCTACAGACAGGTGCTTGGTGGACCTTACTAGTCCACTTCATAAAGTCTCTCATGAAGGAGAGGATGTCGAAACGTGAATCCGAGTAGTGTTCATGTCAGTCTTTGTCCACTGCAGAAATCAGGCTTTTTGCGCTTTGGTCAATGTTCTGTCAGGATAGCATCAGAACAAGACCGAAATCCACATGCATGTCCTCCTAGCTTCGACCTTTTCGTGCTTCCCGATAGAGAGGAGACATTGTAGATTTACCCGAGAATGAAGTGACGTAGCAGATTAGACTCCCTCGCTAGTAGTAGATTTGCCTGATCCACTCGCCAATGAACATGTTTTAGTTTTGCTTCGAAAACGCAACATTGCAAGGAAGTTTGGAGTTGGAATTCTGATTTCCGATGGAATTTTGATCATATTTCGACCACCTCATTGCGTCCTTTTTCCGCTGATTGGCTCGCTCTCTGGTCCACAATTGCGGCCCGTTTCTTCGGCAGTTCCGTGCAATTTATCCCCTTTTCTTCAGAAACCCGACGGTGGCGTGCTCGATATTCAGCGCCTCTTGCATGCTACTAGGCCGTCCTCATCGACGAGGGAAAATGCGATGACATCGAAAAACGAACATGTACGTTTCCGCCACTCACTGTTTACATATTTTTTACTTATTCAAAAATTCATCCAGCGCGCGAACCGGAGCCTTGGAAATATAAGGCTCACTTCATATTAAAAATCTCCTCAAGAGCTGCACATCATATTGAAAAACTCCTCAAAAAATCTGTTTTAGCATACGAATAACATATATGTTACTTACCTAAAACATGCTATTTGTAACAGTAAACATCTAAAAGCACGCAGGGAAAGACGCAGGCCTCGAAGATTTCCTCTTTCATTTCTTTCCAGTTCTGAACCAAAAAATCGATGTGGGATGATAGAATGTCTGCCTTTATCAACAGTTTCACAGGCTGATAGTGACGAATCGTCATGTTTGTCGGACCACGTGAGGCCGGTGAAGCGAAAGCGCTGCGGCAGCCGTCGTCGAACATCGCTTTTTGATGAGCAGTACGAGATGATCAAGGTGCACCTAATTGTTCTTATCAATCTATGCAAGAAAAGTTGCAGTCTCGTTTGTCTGATTGATTACGTGTCATAGTCCATGAGAGAACGTGATGAAAATGCAGCGCATTCTGGTCCTGAATTTTAGTGGACGAGTGGGAAGGGTGCTGAAATTCATGAGCAGCGTTTTCGAAGATCATAATATGTACTCTATACAGACCATGTACGCAATTCTGCAAGTTCTTTCATCTTGAAACCTTGGCATGATGCAATTGTCGTATGCTGCTGTGCAGAACGAGGTCAGTAAGGTGAATGGAATTTATTCGAATAAATTTAATCCACCGTACTAACCTCGTTCGGCGCAGCAGCATACGACAAGTACGCCATGTTATTCTCCTGACATTTATGCCATTTTTCAACATAACCTCCATTCCTTTCACATTTTGTCCAGCGTTCTACGAGCGCTGAAATTCCTGTAGAGGTGGAGGACGCGCGCATTTGACATCCGTTCGTTCGAGCGATCGATCCTCGCCCCGGCTAACCACACCTTCTACCTCTCTAGAATCAGATAAATTGGTACCGGATTTGTCTGGGAAGGTAGAGACACTGGCCTGGTATATTGGCTGGCCCCCGCAAGGCATTGTAAAGTACAAAGACGCATTTACCCCAATCTCTGCGACTTGAATGCAACACCGACGCGTCTTCGGGGAATAATCAACATCTAGCACCTTTACTATCACATGATATAAGTCCGATCCAGCTGCTTGAACACCCTGGCGCACTGATTTTTGCTCCGAGGCTTATCTTTGTTGCTCGTTGTGCAATATTTGAAGTCTAAATTTTTTCTACAATTTCGTAGCAATGCTGGCAGTCAAATGTGCGTCTTTGTAGCCGCACTGAAGGCTCTGGTGAATGTCAACAGCAGATTGTTCGCCTTTAACGACGAACATGGTTACAAAAGGCTGCCTAGACGGAATGTTTCCACGTATTTTATGCCTTTTTGGTAATACTGCTTGTGGTCACGTGATAGAAGTGAGCTACAATATGACTATGTCATCGTATAAGTTCTGGAGATTGCGACCCCGTTGTCACTTTTGGCGAGGGAGCCCTAATCTTAATAACTCACAGCTTTCAGTATGCCCCTCGTACTTCCATATGATATTTCCAGCTGGGAAAGGATGCTGCTTCGCTTTTAGCCCATTCCCTATGAGAAATGACTGTCGAAGATCATACTGCGTGTTCACATCGCGACAGAAAACCAGAACTGCAAACTCCTATTTAGGCTCAGCGAATCGCTTTCGAGGAACAGGCTCAAATGTACCGATCGATGCGATCGTTTATCGAGGAATCGACAAGAACAATTCGGGACCTTTGCCAGCGGATCGTCGGTGATCACAGTTCGGGTCTCGATTCGTCGCCGAGTGAGAGCAACTTGGAGTTCTCCAGTAACAACTTGGCCTAGCACCAGGTTTCCAAGAAAGTTCTTTCGTATCAGCGACTTCCATTTAATGTTACCTTGAGTTGAATTGAACATGATCTGGTTATTGCTCTGAAACGGGTTGTTCTAATTATGAAAGACCATATTTAATGCTGATTACAAGCGTTCCTAGAATTCTGCGTTGTGTAACTCACTTCTATTGTGCAATGAAATCGATAAATAAAATCTGATTTATTTCCAAATTCAACAAACCCAACATGGGATCACAACGCATCAAATGTAAGCAGGCAGTTTATATCGATGAAGGCAGTGTCTGATAGAGTTCAACAAAAGTGGTAACGAATATTGGATGGAAGAAGATCAACCATTATGAGAAACAAACCAATTCGGAAAGATAAGTAGGAAGCTTCGACAATTCCTCATACCCGTTGTGTTAAGCAGACTAGACGATAAATGCAAATGTCCAGCTTTCAGAAAAGAAGAGAAACAGAAACATTATAACAGGGTAAGATGAGACTTTGCATGAACAATGAACTAACCTAACTAATATAAGAACAAAAAAGGAACAAGGTGATAGAATAGCTTTCCATCAGCACGTTTCCTGGAAGACGGCGAGTTGATCAAGCCAATTCCTCGGACTCCGGGACGCAGTAGAGCATTTTCTGTATCCAGTGAGTGAACCAGACTGCAACGAGAAAAGCTAACTCAACGAACGCGCCGTGAACTCGACATCAGTTCACAATCGCAGGTAGAACCTAAACCTGTTTAAGACCAATGAGTGTAACGTTTAAGAAAGTCAACCGAAGTTCGGGGTAGTACTCTACCCTGTCGCCTCAAGAATGGTAATAGTTTTCTGATGCTTGGTTTGCTCGCGCGCGGATCTATCGCTCCACCGCGCGGGTGTCAGTAGCGCCTCTTACCACTGTACCACAAATACACAAATATGCATACGTTAATGTCAAGTGGTCGGTGTTGTTCTGTTCTGCGGCAGCGCGGTCCGTCTTCTATTGGAAGTAGTTAAAGCACGTACTATTCAAGTCACCTTCCCATAGAAGGACCTCGGAAAGATGGAGATCTCGGTTAACCGTTGGAATGGGTGATGACCGATCGCGTTACCAAAAAACTGGAGCCTTTCATGGTTGAATTACCTATGCCTCGTAGGTATGCGTATTATTCCGCACTTTCCATCGTGACGACAGGACCAGGACAATTACGCGCTAAATTTACTTTTTATAATTTCAGTAACATTGATACTGTGAGTATGGCCTTGAAATGATGCAGTCTTCCCTGCGACACCTTTATACTTCAAGCAAGCAGTGAAATTGGGTTTCGCACTTGATACACAGAAAAGAAAAGCGAACCTACCCCATGGGACGTAGATGACGGATGGTTTCTTTGTAGTTCGAACAAATAGGAAGTAGACCGGAATTCCAGTCAGAATCATGCCTACGCCCACAATCAGCTCCTTTGGTTGTGAGAAGAACGGCAAAATCAAGAACAAACAGCAGAAGAACAGGAACAACAGTGGAATGAATATGTTCACCTGAAATGAAGTGTGTTCTGAATTTTTCCCTGGTTTTTCCTAAGTAGCACATACCCTGATGGGTGTTTTCGCTTGCGGCTGTGAAAATCGTAGTCTTATCAAGCCAGCTACCGACACAGCTACCACAAGGCTCTCGGCAAACGCACAGTAGTTGATCAGCACGAGAACGTCGCCGGCGAACAGCATCACGATTGATGCCGCTAAACAGTCTGGGTAAACCCGAGTCAATCCGGTGTAATGAACAGGGGCTGACATACCTCCGAGGAAGAGCAAGGATGGCAGCGGCGTTAGGTAGTTCACCGAGATCATTGAAAGCAGCTCAGGTAGTTGACCTTCCCTGCAAACATTCACTCGTAGCATCAATTATTGCTAATAATTATAATATTCATTGTCGTAAAGTTTTCTCCCCTTCTTCCCGGAAGAAATTCAAGAATGAGATTCGATCCTATCCTAAGAACAGTTTGTTCTTTGTAAAAAAGGAGTGTAAAGATGACCTTGCGCCAGCGAAGAACATCCTCGATGAAGTGAAGAGAATACCGTTCAGACTTCCAAAGCACGAACACGCGACAAAGAATGGCATTAGAGGAGCAGCAGGGCCCATCACTTTCTTGGCGAACGTTACAGCAACGGCGTCCGACTCAAGAATCTGAACAGGTTGATAAATGTTACTGTAAAAACAAATAGCTTGGCGTTGATCAGTCCCCTAAGGACACGCCGCCGCATTTGTGCCCCATTTAGAATAGTAGAGGGATGGTGAATGCGTATTTGGTCTACACAGCAGCTTGCAGGGGACACTACCAAGTCAACGCCTCTACCTTCCCAGAAAGGTCCGGTACCAATACACCCAAATTCGGAGAGGTGGAGGGTTTGGTTTGCTAGGGCGTGGACCGATCCCTCGAGCGTGCTGGTGTCAGTGCCGCCTCCTACCTTTACATAACGCACGCCCACCAGGCTGGTATGTGGGATAATATTATATTTCGAAGGTTCTCCCCGCGAGAAATGCACGCCGCTCTAAACTTATTTGGCTTTGGTTAATTTTCTTTTTCACACCCTCTTGTCGATCTCTTTGTTTCATGTTTTCTCATTCTGATTTCCTTCAAAGCAGATCTCCTCTAGACAAAATAATTTTCTCCTAGTAGGAAGTGCATTCAGGGACTGTCCATTTAAACAGCAACGCAGAGTTTTCCTCATAATTGTCTCTTTCTTCAAAAGCATGACGCTCAATTGCCGTTCTCTCAGCCGCAGTGCGTTTGCTTTACTGGACCTTTCGACCTGCGAAACTGTCTTATTTAAGGTAAAAAAAGTTTAAAAAAAGAAAAAAAGGTAAAAGGGAAAGGTAAAGATGTTCCGACAGGTCAGCATAGCTGTAGAGGTGTCGCCGGTGATCATTCACCTAGGGCGCTCGCGGTGTAGTGGTAAGAGGCGCCACTAACGCCCTCTCTGCCGAACGATCGATCCCCGTCCGGGCAAATCAAATCTCCCCTCCCTCCGGGGTCAGGTAAACTGGGACCAGGATTGTCTGACGGCTGGCCCCCGCATGTCATCGCATAGACTAATTGCACGTTCACTATGCTTCTACGATTTGAATGAAACACAAATGCGATGGCGATTCACTAACTTATTTGTACGCTTCAATTACCCCGCTGATATGGAGGACCTCCAAAGGGCTCTATTCTATGTCACGTTTCTCATCCAACATTTTCAGCCCTCCACACATCAACGGACTTTTTTGCACGTGTTGCTAGCTTAATTGACCATCCCGCCGGCACTTACCTCATCGACGGACAGCACAGCAAAGTAGGCCACATTGACGAGCATATACACGAGTGTGACCAAAGGCAGTGAGATGTAGATCGCTCTGGGTAAGTTCCTGCAACGGTCTGGACTTTATCAAAAGCTCAAAAAATAAACTCTACTTAAAAAGGGCTCTTACAGCACCTGTAGGGATCCTTCAGCTCTTCAGTGACAAAATTCAAGTAACTGAATCCGGAGAAAGAAAACACTCCGGCGTAGAAGGCAAGAGTCAGAGTAGACACTTCTGTTTGACTTCCGTGCACTACGTCCGGCATTTCGAAGTAATCCGTGTGTCCTAGATAAAGAACGAAACTTCAATAAAGGTGAAAACAATAATCTGAGGCACCTAAAGTGCATAAAATGAAGACAAATAAGGGCGAGACATTTTCCAAAACGAAAGCAAATGGAAGCAAGTAAGAAGTAGTATCGCAGCACCGCATATTCTAAGCTTTTCGCAGTTCTCCTAACAAGGTTCAGCTCTCCTAACATGGTTTATAAGATCGTGTCACATTTCAAGCCAAAAGGTTGAGCTTACCCAGGAAAAGCCATGCGATGCCTGCAACGATGATGCACACCAGAGCGGCGACTTTGGTAATTGTGAACGTGTCGTTGAATCGCGTCGCCAGCCGCACATTGTAGCAATTAACGAAGGTGAGCAGAGCTGAAAAATATTATGCATGTATCTCTATGTACTCTCGCCTTTAAACCTCAACATCGATGATAATATTCTTAATATTAATTTCTTCTATTTGTTGGAAAATTGATAGGAAATCTTTATTCAACGGTCTAATGATTCGATCTTCATGTATTTCTTGATAACAAATCCCACACTAATAAACGCGTGATTCCCTCAGAAAACAAGAAAATGGGAAAGCCGAAACTTTAGGCCGTTGAATAAGGTTTTCCACTTAGCAACCTCGTGCAGCAGAAGAAATAAATATAACATTAAGAATATTATGTGTGTATGCTTACTACATTTGGGCTGAGATAATCCTGTACGAGCAAGCTCGCAGATCACAATATCAAAAAACACACTTTAGCGCAGCAACATAACACATTCCCTCAAATGAATAAAGCAATAAAGCTGAAATAAACTTGAGAACGAAGAGCATCAAAAGCGGACCAGAAGAAAGTAGAACAATAAGGTGGTTCAACTTCAAAACTGTAGGAGAGTTTTACTATTTTATTTCCATTATTTATAACTTTTCTATTTATTTTGATAGAAAGGAACAAACAGGCATGAATTTGAATTGAGCTATTACCATTCGAGTAACATCTTATATGTTTTTTACAAATGAGAAGACAAGGTGGACAAGGTACGTCTTGCTGAACTTACCAAATTCTTTCCCTGTCATATCTACGAAAAAACGCTTCTTACGTTTTTTGTCCCAAGTTCAACCACCCTTAGAGCTACAACGCTTTCGAGCTGCATCTCCTAAAGCCTATATTTGAGCTGTATCTCCCTTTTGAGCTGTATCTCCTAATAGTTCCATAATATTGCGGACCTGACTGACATCCCACAGCACTCTTCCGATAGCGAACCAAAAACTCAGAAATCTCTCAGAAACAAATATTTTGATACGGGAATGAGTTGGAAATCTCTAGTATTATCGCAAAATCGCGGCTCTCATAGGAAAAATTTCAAAAATATTTGGCTGTAAAACGCAGAGGAGAGTGGATTATTTATCAATTTATTTACTTATTTATTTATTCAAGTCGCTGATAAATAGCAATTGATAAATGCTTAGTTACACAGACTGAACCAAAACTAAAAAATTAAAAAATCAGTATCACCGAAATTGAAGTTAAGCTAAGTATAAATTAATTAAGATGGAAATGCAGTGTAACAGATAAGAATAGTGCGAAAGACGATGCAATCCTCTGCAGACAAAACATTGAGCTCTTGGTAAAGTGGAGCTGGATGACATATCACAATCAGCTTACTGAACTTGATCTTTTTTTCCAACTGTAGGCGAAAAAGACAGATGAAATGTCATTTTGTTCAGTTAATCCCCAGCTAGCTGCCTGGCAAGGCATAACAAATGGAAGGATGAAGCTGCAGTCAAATCCGTTGTCTGGATGTGAGAGAATGTGAGATTGCTGACGTCGTCTGAGCTGTTTTACATCCCTTCAAGCTTTGTAGAGTGTTCGTTGGATTTGAAGAATTATTTTTCTCTTACGATCAAATCGAACATTCCATCAGCGTTGGACTTGAATCAACAGCGCTCTGTTTGATCGAGGACGCTGAAGATAAACAAAAGACTGTAGAAATTGCCGCCGGAACGTTGGTCCATGACTTCTGTACCACAGCACGTGCGTGCCAGTTCCTAATCAACGACCATTTTCATGAATTTTCTTATAAATTGTTGTACCGCTACACAGAGCAAAAAAGCGGCTGTTTCAGCTGAGTGGGGGGAATATTGTCATGATCACGATATCAAACACTCCCAGGCTCACTTGGAAGAAATTTTGGAGTTGTATGGAGGTGGAACGTAAATTCCACTCGTTTCGTGACAGTTGAATTCTGTTCTGCTAAACAATTAAATACGCTTAAATGCATGGAATACTGCAATCGAATGAGAATTAAATTTGGTGAGGATGGGATACATTTTGCGCTGCAACTGAAAGAAGGTCAGATCCACAGTGCACGCTGATAACCTTGGGATCAACTTGATATCAATATTTCTGAGCTTACAGGTAGGCGAGCGACGATCAAACGTGGCGACTTCGACACAATTAATTTCAGCAACGTAGGGAGCAGGTCGCGGCAGCAAGAGCGAAATATATTTTTTGCTTTCCTTGTCCAAGAAAGAAGACCAAAGAGGCTGTGAATCTGATCTTTCACTTAACAATTAGTGATCTAATAAAGTAAATCTAATAATCTTCTCTTCCGAAGAAATTCCCGTGTTACTGTGAAGGTGGGCGCGCACGTTGTACATAGTGGCAGGAGGCGCCACTGACACGAACGGTCCAGTGATCGATTCTCCCCATGCCAACCAAGCCTCCCATCCCTCTTGGTGTAGCGGCTGGCACGCGCAAGTCATTGTATAGCTCAAACGCATTCACAATGCTGCTAAGATTCTGGAAGGAACATAAATGCGTCCTTAGAAGACTGATCAACGGTTTTTCTACCGTTCTGGCTAGTTTGTGCCACAACATAAAATTCAGGGAACAGCTGAAGAAACCTCGATACTTTTCTTGTATACCACCGCGCGAAGAGGTATGAAATAGAACAGACATGCTAGATATTGATCCAGCAATATTAAGCTGCCCCGGTAAACCTTTCCTTGGTTCGCAAACATGAGAAAGCAGCTAATGAAGTTAAAGAAAAATTTTCGGTAAAAAATGACGATATCACACTTACCGATAGTACAGGCAGCGAGAAGATCAACGGCCAGCACGGGCACTTCGCAGTTGGGAAAGAACGGCTTGAGGGCGTAGTTGGCGAAAGTTAGAGCAATGATGGCATTCGACGTCGGATTGATGATCACAAGAGCCATCCAGAGAAAAAGGAACGCAGGCATTGGACCGAACGCCTGGAATTCACAGATGCTGCAGGACTGTCTGAACAGTTTCCATTTTCATGCTCTCTATAGAGAATATTTAGAATATACATATTGTTGTTCATGTTTCAATAGCTTGTAGAAATGTTAAGAGTCCACAGATACACTCACTAGACGTGAATATTTTTGGTTTATAATTTGTTATATTCTTAAAGGTAAAAAAGTAGAGTTGAAGGTGTCTGTTCTAATCAGGTCCCTGAGGGCACGCCGCTGCATTCGTGTTCAATTCAGAATCGTACAGACATGGTGAATGCGTATTTGGCCTATATAACCACTTGCAGGGTAAGACACTACACTAAGATAGTGTCTTCACCTTCCCAGACAAGTCTTGTATGAATTTACCCGACCGCGGAGGAGTGGAATCAGGGGTGTGCGGAATTTTTTTAAAGCGGAAGACGGAACGGAAACGGCTAAAATGGCCGGAAACCGGAATACAGAACACGAAATAGTGCAAAGTGACTAAATTACTGGAATATAGCCAGAACTGGACCACAAAACGTTTTCATCAAAAGGTGAACACCACGCATGTTTATTTCTA
>CP130732.1:23666274-23708889 GCA_030553155.1 Nippostrongylus brasiliensis
TACAGGTGTTGGTCCTCAACCCACAGTCCACCGCCACACCAAGCGATATGTGGGCTTGAAAAGCAGGCTCGAATCTGACCGCAAGCTTAGGTCTACGTCCCTCACCCTTATTGTCGCGATCGCACGAAGCCAAAATCACACACGAAATGAATGAAAACGTGCAACGTTGGGAACGTTGACCCAAAATCGTAAGCAACAAGCAACGGCTTCGCCCGATTACCAAACGGGACCCGTTCAGCGAGGTTCCTGCGGGAAGATACTGTACTGACCGTGTCACCCTGTTAAACGTGTCGACGTCAGCACAATAACTTCAGTCTCCCTTTTGTTAGCTTGCACTGTAGAGCTCCTCGATTATTCTTCCGCTTCCGTGTTCCGCCCAAAAAAAACGGAACAATGAAACGGAAGGAAGGGCCAAGAACGGCCGGAAACCGAAATTTGGGACACAGAAACGGAAGCTCCGCACACCCCTGGATGGAAGGCTTGGTTAGCCCAGCCGGGATCGATCGCTCGACAGTGTGCGTGTCAGTAGCGCCTCTTACCACAGCACCACGCGGGCCCTGTTATATTTTTAATTCTAACGAGTGGGGCCAGTGGAACGGAACGATGATCCTGAATCTTCGATGACGAGCAGGACTAGACGTTCTTCTCCTCGACTCTTAAGCTCTGTTCGGAGAAGAAGAGGATTTTCTGACAATTTCCGTCAGATCCAAAATAAAGACGATTGATCTTCTCAAGTATTTTCTACAGTTCCCCTCATGACCGCTGACGAGTTGTTATACTTTGAACTAAATGTATGTAAAATCCCAAGTGGTGCAGTGAGATTTAGAAATTTTGATAAAGTCTCCATCAACTTCACAGCTTTTTGGGGTAATCACTGACAAAAAGGTACAGGATGCATCTCTCGGGGAATCTTTTCGCGTCATTCATGTCAGACAATGTCCTTCTACGAAGGCGTCGGCGAATTCGTCGCTTGGGTGAGGTAAGTCATGTTTAATTAGGCTATACTAGGCTGTTTGGAAAGAAATGCGCGCTGACCTCGGGTTTCTCGAAACAGTTTTGTACACTTGAAAAAGGATTTTATTGTTCACCTTTGGGGCCACAGGGAACTCCTGAACTACCTCTGGGTGAGCTAATTGCGGTCCATCGAGCTCCGGTAACAGACCCTGGGATGCGAAGGGTAATTGGTAAACAGAAATCGAGAAAATTGTAAGGAAATTAAATTCGTTTATAACTCCGAGCCATAGATCGCCACTATCTTTGCCTTTGCACAGTTGAACACTTTTCCGAATTTGGGTGAAACCACGAAGAGAGACCCCCTTTTGTGCAAGCACTATGCTCAGGCGAAGGACTCGAAATGTCTGTTCCGATGACATCATTTCTCTCGGAAGTGCATAGTTACGTAAATGTTCTTGTCTTCCTGGAAGCTTGATTTGCATGAATGCACTAATGTCTAATGTCTCAACTTCTGCGGTGCGGTATCTCGTTGTATTCAGAATTAAGCCAGTTTTCAAGATCGGTGCTCTTTGAACTTGAAGAGCTTGGAAGTAATAACAAAACAGTGGGCTTTTGCTGTCGTGCTTGAACTAAATGAAATAAGAAATAAGAGAAATAAAATGCCGTCCTTCTCGAATAAGAAGACATGAAAATATGGAAATCATTTGTGGTTACCTCAAAAATGTATGCGTAGTCACCGCCGCTTTTCGGTATGGCCGTGCCGAGCTCCGCATAGCAAAGGGCTCCTAACATTGAGAACATGCCGGATAGAAGCCATACAATCAGCGACAAACCTACGCTGCCAGCCTCTTGAAGAACGCCTAAACAAAAATTGCTGACTTTTTATACTAGACAGAAATCTTTATGTTGCTTGGGTTCGTGTGGTGCAATGGTAAGAGGAGCTACCGACATCCGCAGAGTCGAGCGATTTATCCCCGCACGGCTAACCAACTCTACCATTCCTCCAGGTAAATTGGTACCAGTTTTGTCCGCGATGGTAAGGACCTGACTTGGTACTTGCCCTCGCAAGTCATTGTATAGGCCAAATACACATTCACCATGCCTCTGCGATTCTGAATTGAACTCGAATGCGGCGGTGCGTTCTTCGAGGACTGATCAACGCCGACCCCTTTACCTTTACTGAGATGTTTACACTGAGAGCACAGCAATCAGTTTTTCAAACATTTTACCTAGTGCTGTTGTTTTGCTAGTATATCGCTATTCATTTTTTAAACTAACAAAACAAAGCAGACTTTAATGATCTGCTGAAAAAAGTAGAAGGTATACCTTTTGGACTGACAAAGATACCGGAGCCGACGATAACTCCGACGATGATTGTGCAGCCGTTGAAGAGCGATATGCGCTGCTTCAGCCTCACCGCCGTCGACCCCGAGTTCGCTTTTTCCATGGGGCCCTTGAAGCAGATTTTCAACATTTTATCTTTTAATCCAAAATTTTAAATTTCCACAGAAAGCTACTATATACATGAGTGGTTAGCTGAGGAGTGTACGAATCATACGAGATACCAACTATAGAGTTGTTGACGGGGAATGGAATCAGCATCAAGAGATTATGACGCGAGCAGTCTTATCATCAAGAGGAGCGACTACAGAGGATGAGGGAACGGAGGAGATCCGAAATGAGCACGCGGAAGTCATTCTCAGGAGCTATGCCCCACAGGAATCTCTTCTTGAAGTGAAACGCTATTTGCTAGTTGATGGATGAAATTGGACTCGAAAGACCAACATTTGGAGAACGTCTTCTATTTTGTTCACATTACCGATACTCCGATGGCGCTACTGTTTTGAATTTGAATCCTATGCCCTGAGAGGAATTTGAATCCTGAGTCCTGCTCTTAGAACATGATTCAGTTTTTTTTTTCAAAATTTCCTTCGTCCAGTGTGGAAATAATGCAGGTATTGGGACTTTTGAATATATTATGCTCAGTCAAAATTGAAAAGTGAAAATCCAATAAAAATTAGTACCTAGCCTCACGGGTCGATCAGGAAATTACAAATGAAACAAGAAAAAGCAGTTGGAATTGATCTGTAACAACTGGACGCTAATAAATTTGTGAGCAAACAGCAAAGGATCGCAGCCACGTTACGCAGCATGTGTCTGCTAAAGAAAAATCGCAGGAACTATTCATTCACACCTACACAACCTGACGCTATCAAGCAACCAAAGATATGTTCCTATTTTACTGAGTGATCGAGTTGTTCAAAATGATCCTTTACTGTAGTTGAGGGGGGAGCGGATCTTCACGGCAGCAACATTACTGCTGTGGAGCATAAGAAACAGTGACAATGAATCGAATGCAAGGTATTGCATCAGCCTGACGGTCGTTATGCAATCGAGGGCAAGTACTGCCCTATGTTCTTTGCGTCCAGGGCTCACTCTAGCAGAGGCTACACTCCGAGATCCAGGCAACGCTGAAAGGAAGATTGGAAGCTAATTAGAAGAAGACGCCGTCATGAAGAACTCCTGGTGTGATGGGGGACACATCGGACGTGCTCAGCCTACGGCTTTTTTTAAGAGAACACCGACCAACTCCTAAATTTTGATCTTCGACTAATTTATTCGACACACGATGCCACGGCGAGGCCATTGCAAGTCAGTGGAACACTAATATAATACATGTATGTGTGTGTAATATAATACACATGTACTTAAGGAGAGCGTCCTTTGCAGAGCGATTGAAGGGTCCCATAGCTTCGGGAGGGACACTTTTTGTAGGATATAAAAGTGGCATTTTAGTCCCCTTCTTTTGATTTCCTTGTTTTTCTGCACTGCACAGCGCACTCTGAGCACGAGGACGGTGCAGAGACCTGCCAGCGTTCTAGGCAGCTGCCATCGCTGGCGGTCTTCGTTGCCAGCAAAACGTTGAAAAAGGTGGCCCCACGCTCACATCGTCTTCATATTTCGGTACCGTGAAACTTAAAACAAAAAGTGTTGTGATACAAAATTCTTTACTTTTTTTTTCTCAAACTCTTTTTTCTTTTTCTCAAAATGACAACATGTCTAACGGAGAAAAGAAATAGCAGCATGAAAAACTGTAGCAAAAATCACGATAGTAAGAAATGTTGAACATCTTATAGTTAGGACTGAATAAGGATGTTGCAACAGCGAAGATCCTCCTAACATCAACGTGTAGAGTTGTCAGAAAGTCTTCAGCCGTTTCACCTTTTTAGTGGGAATACAACACAATTTATTCAGCATCATAATCATCGACAGTGTTCCGACTAATGGGCAGATCAGCTATCCCCTTCGCTCACGATCAGACCTGTGGAGTGTGGGAGTCGCAGGTGACCCATCAGCTTGGGTGAATTTATCCTCAACCAAGAAGGTTTCGAGGAGAGAAAATAAAGAAAAGGAAAAGGGATAGTCAAATGGGTACGGAGAATAGGCTGAGTTAGTAACTGTACTCCCATACAATTCTTGCAATTTTTTTCTTTTTTTTTCTGAGCATTTTAGCTAGATAGGGCAGATAGCTCAAATGTGCCCTACTTTTAAAATTGGCGATGTTAATTGCAGGTAATCAATAATGTTTAACTATTTATAGTTGACTCAACGAAACTTCCCATTATGACCAGTACATGTTAGACTTTCTGAGTGTTCATTTGAGGCTATCGTTGATCAAACGATCTGAAGCTTTCGATGAAGGTGGTTCAATGCCTTTTCACGCCCTATATGCCCTATGTATGGATATAGTTATAAGTTATATTTTTCTTTTCATCACAGTGAGTGTAGGAAAAAAGAAATCGGAAAGTGGAAGTTGTCGCCAAAGCATCTTGAGGGATCATTTGTTCTCTTCTTTTGTGAAAAACAAAGTGGACTTTCTGCAGTGCGCAAATGAAGGACTAGCAATGAGGGCTATCGTTGATCTTTCTGACCTGACAAGTAAAGGTTTAGGATTGAAAAAGAATTAGGTCAAATCCAGAAATTCAATTCAATCCACTGAAGTGTTCTTCCACGCAATTAAGACCTTTAGCCTGGATTCAGCGGTTATTTCAGATGCTGACTTCAAACACCATTCATTTTCTTACATCGGAGATGGCCAAAATGCAACAGTGTTTCGATAACAAGTAGAAAACGAAAAACAGAAAAAACAACGCTTAAATGTTAATTAGCAAGAAAACAGCCTTCGTGTAGCGACGAGGCGACGAAGTTGCGTTAAAAATGGACTTGTGCGGAAGCAGCCCCAGCCGTCAGAGTTCGAAAAGAACGACAACTGCCGTGGAGCTCCACTATCGAACGCGAGCATAGTAAAGGGGCGGGCACGAGATCGGAGAAAGACGGCCCGACGAGGGGGAGGGCACGGGGGGGGCGAGTGGGCGAAAGCTGAGGCTGAAGCTGAGAGCCCCTCGTGATGACGCCTCGGTTCCTCGTCACACATATCAGCTATTTGGGTGTGATTCTTATGAGCATCACCTCCCTTTTCTTAATCCATAATTGAGAAAGAGTGGTTCGCTGTAAGTATTAGGTTGTCGACAAAGTTTCGAGCCACTCAGTTTGACCGCTCACCAAAATTTTGAAACGAGTTCCGGGTCCTCACCTCCATAACCCTTGTATAGAATGATTTATGCGCTACATATACATGTATTACAGTTCTCGTGGTTCAGCACTACAGGTATTGCAGAGAAAATCGATATTGATTGCACATATCTTGAACTGCCTTTTCTTCACTTGCTCATAAAACAACGCATTGATGGAAGCTCAGTTAATGGCTCATGAATTATGATAGGTCCTTCAATTGACTTTGTTGACGTTGCAAAAGTTTGGTTTCGTATGTTCAAAAGGGACCATTTTGGATTCGAGGAACAACGGTAGTCGGGGAGGGCGATTGCTATGGAATTAGTGGATCTTCTGGAGCCGGCTTCAGAGGATGGCCGGCGTAGTACCGTGTGTTGGTAGAGGAACTCGAGTGCCATATACCATCACAAGCTGTCCGTCTCCGAGGCTTTAGAAAGATAAGGAAGTAGGGCACATAGTTGTAGCATGCTTTAGCGGCCACCATTTACAGCTGGAGACGGGTGCATGCACGACCATCGACACTTTCCGAAGGAATTTTCATTCGCCCGGCTATTTGGTTAATGGCAGCAAGGAGTGGGTAGTGTGCACCAATCGCAAGCCAAATCTCGTGCTGCTCACTTGCAGCGAACCAGCGAAAATTTCAAAATCCGCAACTTTACCCGAAATGGGATATGATCGATGTGCAGTTGAGCTGCAAATGAGGCATTCGCTAGAAACTGCTACCTGAAGATGCTGCTGTCACCAACGATGTCTAATATCGCCACTTCGATGGCGACGGAGCAGCCGTTAGTGGAAAACATGGGAAAACCTTCTTCAGTCACAATGGTGCGCATTCACCTATTGAGAAGGAAACTTGGAAAAATTTTCAAAGTCTCCGATGGCGAACTCTGACCTATCCAGGACATTCGTCGAACCTTGCCCCAACAAAGTAATATTTGCTCCATTCGTTCCCCATTCAGTTACTAGAGAACCAGCTCGACGAGTGAGAGCATCTCAAACAGGGCTTGATGAATTCTTTTTATCAAAACTTCAGAAATTCTGCAGAAGGAGAGTTGAGAATTTATCTGGTAAATAACAAGATGTTGCTGATGGTAATGATGCATAAATATGTTGGATGTCGAGGAAAATAAAAGAGAGAAATGAGTTTGAAAATTTTTGCAAACGTGGCTCGAAACTTTATCGACAACCTAATAGTTCCGTGGAGGGCAGCCAGGCAGGGACGATTTCTAGACTTCTAAGGACGCCTCAGACATTGGTGTCCTCAGTCAGGACATACCCGCCCTCGTTTGGCATGGTTCAGTGTTGTACGCAAATCGCATGTTCATCCCGCACGCCCAGGATTCTGAAGCGTACTTCAACGCAGTAAGAATCGTGGAGTCGAGGAGATAGGCGCGGAATCGGACGTTCTTTGTCTTCCTTGGTATTTCTTCAACACGCTTGAAAACGGCTTGGGGCGCTTTCAAGAGTGTTGAAGAAGTAGTGAGGAAGACGAGGAATGCTCGACTCCGGGTCAATCTCTTCGTCGAACAACGAAGTATAGAGAGAAGATATAGTCCTGAGTCGATCCTGTAGTATAGAGAGAAGAATACTCGGAGTTACCCGCTTCTTCCCGCGGCGAGGGACAGCATATTGAGCTACGTCGACAGTCGAAGATCAGAGACGCAGTCGCATGGGCCAAGTTGTCGAAGATCAGGTGGGTCGGATAGGTAATGCGATTCCCCTATAACCGCTGGACAAGAGCTGACTTGATTCCACGAAGCATCTGAAGAACACCAAGTCGCCCACCTTGCGCTGGTCGGACCTCTTTGTCAAAAGCATGAACGAGCGACTCGATGCTGTTCGAGTTCCTCGAGCAGCAGGACCCATTGCTCTACCTTGGCACGCGACAGGGACGAATGGAGACGTTACTGGCGCCCGCTCGAGCAAATCGATGATCAACGGGACGAAAAGTGATATAAGTGACAATTCTCTCACTAAAATTCACTTCCGGTCGCATTCGCTTTGGACTAACAACTGATTAGCACGAGAACTAGCGCACACAAGTTAAATATCATTGATTGGTTGTCATTTCAAGGCGAAACACCACCGCATTTACTCTTTATTAACTTCCCAGTTCGGGCCTGACTTAACGGTGGAGCATATGTATAGGTGCTCTTCACGCCCATTTCTCCTCTTTCTTTTACTGTTAACCGTAACCAGTTACACTATAGGACTAGCCCACAGGCCACGCGTCTGGTTTTTATATTGGCCCTCTATTACGAATCACACACTATGGTAGATGACAAGCCAAGGCAGAGTATATATTGTTCTGACGACCGAAACTTCCCCCTACCGTAAAATTTTTGATCCAAGGAAAGGATGAAAGGTGTAGTAGATTAGAGGCGGAACAACCTCCGGCACCTTTCAACCGCTATTTACATTCACTAATTCGTTCAATATCTACCGTGACATTTCTGCTGTCTATAGCACCTAACGATAAACTCTAGCTTCGAAACCCTCATTTGCCATCGTTCTCAACCGTTCTCTTGGGTCTCCGCGTCTTCCCTTGATAAACGTTCCCACATTTTAGTGTCATCAGTGAGGAGATTCTCCACTTGTCCGACGATTTTTACGAATGAGGTTATCCTCCATGACTTTTCGAATTGCTCAAGGCTCGGTTTTTGAAGAATTTGCAATGGCATCCGTGGAGTGGCGTGCAATGTACCACTCAAGGGTCACAAATATTTTCGAATGAGGATCAACCATTATCGTTCGGATTGGGTCTGTAACCTTGATACGCTAAGCCCACTGCCCGTCATTCGTCGGTTTTCGCGCTCCGGCGCCAATTCTCGCAAGATGCTTAGGTGCCCGTGTACGGTGGAATCCACGCAAGCAAATACCTTCGCAAGGTAACCCTCGGTGAGTGCACTTCCCCTTCTCCGTGTGGCGGACGTGCGTTGGAGTTTGGACTTTTCACGTCTTCTTGTCCGGAATTAACTGCTCTTCTAACCTTGCGTTGACCACCTGGCTTCTTACCGCTGACCCAGTCTGTCGAATTTACCTTTCAGGAAGTTAGTATGACATCGCCTCTGAACATTAAAGGATTCGGCACTATTCCACTTGTTGGACACTAGTCATGAAGAATTTTTCCTTCGTCAGATTTCGCCCAAATTTGGTACGGGGGGTAATCTGGGGCCCTGATCACGAATCTGGTGTCCATTTTTCACCATGGTGGACGGAGACCACCCATATCGAAAACTTGGGTGGTCCAGTTAAGATCACCGATTCTGCTGAAACTTTGTCTATGGGGGTTCTCTGGTGTCCTGAACACGATGGTGAAGTCCGTTTTCCAAATGGCCGCCGAATAAGGTACTTATATTAGGTTGGTGCAAAATTAATTTCGGTTTCTGAGTACCTTCAAATAAACAACTTTTTCAAGCCAAATCATTTCATCTCAAAAAAAGCCAAGCATACCGTTTGGTAGGTTTTTTCCTGCTCTTTCCAAATCATACATGTTTCCTGCCCTAACGCTACCAGGCAATCTTTTACAGGGCTTCGTTCAATCATGAACCGACGCGATTATCGAGTCATCATGGCTTACGAATTTAAATTAGCACACTCCGCTGCGGAGGCGGCTCGCAATCTTAGCATTGCTTTTGGGATGGATTGTCCTTGCGAAAGGACAGTGCAACTCTGGTTCAAAAAATTCGCATGTGGAGATTTTCGTCTTGGAGAAAAAGCCGGCCGTGGTCGTAGGGCGTCGCTTGATGACGAAGATTTGAGAGCTGCTGTAGAAGCAAATCCAGAGACGAATACACGGACGTTAGCAGAGGACCTAGGCATACATCACACCACAATTGGACGACATTTGGCAGAAATTGGAAAGGTGAAGAAAATGTCTAAATGGATACCCCATGAATTGACTGAAGAGCAGCGCCTCCAACGTTATGACATCTGCTCTAACCATCTGATTCGCCTGAGATCTGACCCGTTCGTCGGCCGTATTGTGACTGTTGATGAAAAGTGTGTCATGTACGATAACAGGAAACGAGGGTTCGTTTGGGTAGACAAGGATGCCCCACCAAAAAATTTTCCTAAACCTGACCTTCACCCGAAAAAGGTCATGTTGACTGTTTGGTGGTGCTCCAAAGGGCTAATTCACCACAGCTTCAGGCAACCTGGTCATTCAGTTACAGCAGAGTCCTACTGTTGTGATTTAGACCAAATGTATGCAAAGTTGCAAAAACTGTGGCCGGCAGTGGTGAACAGAGGTGGACCGATCCTGTTGCATGACAACGCAAGGCCGCACTCCTCGAAAACCACCCGGCAAAAATTGACCCAATTAGGTATAGAAGTTCTCCCTCACCCACCCTATTCCCCTGACCTCTCCCCAACAGATTACCGCTTTTTCCAATCTCTTGACTCCTATCTACGTCAGAAACAATTCGCTGATTTGATCGATGTTGAATCTGCCTTCGTTGATTTCGTCGATTCTCGTCGTCCCAGTTTTTATTCCAGAGGCATAGAAATGTTACCAGTTCGTTGGCAAAAATGTGTAGATTCTGATGGTTCTTACTTTGTTTAATAAAGTTTAGTTTACGCTGAGTTATTGCAGTTTAAAGTTTGCGGTCCAAAACCGAAATTAATTTTGCACCAACCTAATAGTTGAGTACCTATTGACCCTACCTGGTGCGGCTCGCCTATAACTACCGTATTCGGCCGTCATCTGGAAAATGGCCTACACCATCGTGTTCCAGACCCCAAATAACCGCCTATGCAAAGTTTCAGCGAAATCGGTGATCCTAACTGGACCACTCACGTAGCGTCGTGGGTGGTCCCCGTCCACCATGGTGAAAAATGGACACCAGATTCGTGATCAGCGCCCCAGATTACTCCCGGTGCCAAATTTGGGCGAAATCTGACGAAGGAAAATTTTTTATGGCTGGTGTTCAACAAGTGGAATAGTGCCAAGGATTCAAAGCACCATTCCATTTAAATGGTTAGGTTGGTTTTTTCAACACCAATTTATATATTCCGCGTACAGCTTTCGATGAATATGTATGTCTACGAGACAATTCACATTGTTAGCCAACTATTTAGAACTTGGCATGCCCATAATGTTTGTAATTTTCTCTCATGTTCTTATGGAAAATTGTCATGCATCAAAAGCTCAGATATGTGATACTTCAGTTTGATTTGTGTGCCTATACTGGCGAATTCAGATCTAAGCTATGTGGAGACGTGAATTATTCTTGACGAATCAGATATTATTTATTTATGCAATTGATTTAGTGATGTTTGACAACTAAACGTTATCATTGTTATTCGCTTTCTCTTTCGATTTTTCTCACGGTTTCATAGTCTTCGTAACGAAATTGATTCAACAATAGCTGCTCTCGATAGCTCTCTTCCTGCGTTTATGGATTTGACTATAAAGCCAGGATTTGCTTTTGGCGTGTTCGTAGTTTTCTTCATGTCTTCTTTCACAGCGCTCATCCATAGTTTCATACATTTCTCCATCGATATAGTTCCCTGAATTGATTCCACCTAATAAAATCCCGTGTTCAGGAATTTTCTTTGAACAATTTCAATTAGGGGGTTATTTGAGGTGGTGGTCCTGATTCGGGACATTCGTTCCACGCATCTCGATCGATTTCGACAAATCCAGGTAGGAAAAGCTCGTGGGGTCGGTATCACCAATTCAGCTGAGACTTCGTCGATAAGTGTCCTTTGGGATGCTGGTCGCGAATAGGATGACCTCTCCTTGAACTTCAGTTAAATTTCGACTGTCATGGACAGGCAAGTGAGTGCTATGTGGGTTAGAGAGAAGATTCGAGGCCTTAATTTCTATAGAAACCTTTTCAACTTGGTGTTTGAGTATGGTGAATTTGAAAGTATACATTTGAGACCAATTTAACCTTTTTGAGGACTGTACTAATTACACTGAGTAAAACATTTCAGTTGGCTGCACCACCAACCCACATAGCATTGGCTAGTGTAGAAGGCCCAACGATTCGAGTTAAAACCGGAGAAAACTGTTCGGCGTGATGATCAGGGCTTTTTTTGAATTTCGGCCAAAGACCATCACAATCGCTGAAGAAAGTGACTTCACCTCCAAGCGGTACCTGTCGAAATTGGTCGTAATGTGGAAAACAAACATCACATCGTGAGAGACATCTACAGTAATTCCTATCAGCGAAGGTTCGGTTTCCTATCACTGGAGTGCTTGTATTGGGATAGTGCCGTTTTTACTTTTTCGTATGTCAACGTAATCCTCCTATTCCCCTTTAGTCGCACTTTATTCGTTCAAGCTAATTTAGTAAAATAAATAAATTTCAGGTACACCTCGTTAGGCAAACGGACATGGCAATAACATCGCTGTAGGATCGCCGTTGTTTCATGGTTCGTATGACGTCACGCGCCCTATGCCTCGTTGCATTCCTTATCATATGTATTCCTCTCTATCTCATTCTCAACCATTCCGATCATGGTGGTACTATTACTAACTACATACACAGTCAGTCCTACTCAGAAGGTTTGCATCAATTTGCTTATAATTTAAAGTCAAAATTGCGATTCTATTTCAAATCGTCGCGGTTGACTAAAATTTTCTCTTTTTAGATGGAAATGAGAAGTCATACGGAGTTATCATGGATGCTGGGTCGACGGGCACTAGGCTGTTCCTGTATACGTGGACGAGCAGCTCAGGTAACTGTGTTATTTCAGTATTTGCAATTCGCAGCAAAATAAAAGGTAAAGGCGTCGGGATTAATCAGCCCTTAAAGATGCGCCGCCGCACCCTTGTTCAACTCAGAATCGTAGAGACATGGTGAGTGCGTATTTGGTCTATACAATGACCTACAAGGGCTAGCCGTTATACCAATTCATGTCTTTACCTTCCTAGACAAGTTTGGTAACAACTCACTCGACCCGGAGGGATGGAAGGTTTGGTTAGCCTAGGCAGAGATCGAATGCTCGACCATGCGGGTATCAGCAGCGCCTCTTACCACTGCACCACTCGTGCGCTATTGCAACAAAACAGCTGACGAGCAAGCCATTCGTTCTCGAATTCCTTTTGAGAATACTCGGCGTTAGTTGAGAGCTGCGACTCTACTGGGCTGACTTCGATCAATGGATAATATTCCTTCGAAACTTTGTCTACTGGAGTTTTTGGAGACACGATGTTACATCTGTTTCAAAATTGCTGGCCGAGGCCACCCAGTGCGGGTTCAGAATGGTGAGGTTGGTCCTCGGCCAAATTCGGAAAGTCTCGGAAATGTCTCATTTGGTTTCTTCATTACTCTATGTTCAAAATGTTAGATTAATATGGCCGTAGCTACATTTGATCCATACCGGTGTTTAACTTTTGCCTAGGTGGTGATTTGGTGCAAATGAAAGTGGCTCGGTTTGGTTGGTATTCTGTTGAAGCCATTAAAAGGCTCATTAATCTGTTTTTCAGACAAGGAACTGATAAACATAGTTCCGGCAGTCGATCATTTGAACAAGCACGTAGTGAAGAAAGTCTACCCTGGTTTGAGCTCTTTCCAGGATCGTCCTCATGAAGCAGCAGGTCATTGAGTTTCTACTTACTTAATGCTTAGTTCTTTTTACTGAATTACTTTGTACCTTTTAAAATCATTTTATTTTTCCTTGTGCAATATATGTTCAGAATATATCAGACCTTTGTTGGATTACGCGTCGCAATTCATTCCACATGATAAACTTCCGTATACACCGGTTTTCCTCTTAGCAACAGCTGGGATGAGACTTGTTCCGGAAAGGTAGGTTTCGTTCTCTTGTTGATGTCTCTTAATTTTTCCATCCGATATACTCTCTTGTTAATTAATCGCGTCAGTTCCTGACATCATATGCAAACACTGCCATTTTTACTTTCTACGGTTTTTCATGGATTTTTTGAATCCGACGGAGGGCAGTCTTTGAATTTTGGTTGACCTAAATAAATTCAGGCAACAAGCTGCTATTCTTGCTGATCTTCACGCAAAATTACCTCAAATGACGCCCATGCAGGTTTGCGTGCAATCATCTATCAGCACCTAAATCAGGTTTTTAATGGAATGCCTGAGCTTTGTAAACTTGACCGAATTCTTGTAATAACTCTGCGTCTGAGCGAAAGTTCACATTCAGGTAATGAAAGAGCACATTCGAGTGATCGAGGGCAAATGGGAAGGAATTTATAGTTGGATAGCTGTGAATTATATTCTAGGTGAGTTTTTTGATGTTGTCTATGCGTACGAAAGGCGTTAGTTCTTTTTCATCTCCTTTGAATTCTAATCTCATGACGATTTGTACCTGAGAGTATCACGTATATGTATAGGGAAATTCAACGTCAGCGTGGATCCAGCCGTTTCGAGGCCTGACACTGTGGGCATGATAGACATGGGTGGTGCTAGCATGCAAATAGCGTTTGAAATGCAACCGAAGGACGAATTTCGAAGTGAAAATGTTGAAAACGTGGGTTTTGTTTGTCGATCTGATGAACCGAGCATTGATTTTACAGTTATGATTACATAAAGGGACTACAAAGATCTCAATAACTTGTTTAGGTCAATCTTGGGTGTAGAGACGATGACGATAGGCACAAATACAAGCTTTTCGTGACAACCTTCTTGGGATATGGTGTCAATGAAGGTTTGTTCGAGTTGCTTGGTTGATGGTTTTCGTATTCTCCAAATGGTCGTAACTTATTGTACTATCTCTCACTAGGAGTAGTAATATCAACCTACCGTGAACGGTGAAATTGTCTTGCAATTATTCAGAATTAGTTCTTTTATCATAGAAGTCGTAATGTTCTTCGTGCGTCGTTCAGGTCTGAGGAAGTATGAGCAAGAGCTGAGCGATCGACTTTTGCAAACGAAGAACGACTACGTCAGAGACGAATGCATGCCAGTCAACTTACAAAAGGTTATTAATAGAAGTGATGGCACGATGTTTGTAAGAAAGGTACTTTTTTCACAACGTTTTTATCCCGTTCAATGCAGATTACGTTTTTTTTGACAGTTGCCTTGTCTTCCCTCTTTTTGGTACTGGTCCTGCTTCGCTCCGATCGCAGGTTCTTAAGCGCCACTTCCTTCCATTCGACTTTCATTCAGTCTTGTGGTCGTGACAGGATTCCTCCATCAGCTGACCAGTCACCTGAATCTGACGCTGGTACCGACCAGGGGTGTGCGGATTATCCGTTATCCGTTATCCGGTTTCCGGGGATTTTTTGGCTTATCCGTTATCCGCACCGTTATACGGTTTTTTTTTCGGCCGGATAACGGATAAAAATCGATCAAGGCCTCTCACTCAATGCAATTTCGCGCTCTATTGACAAATAGAAAAATAGAGTTTCGAGGCTAAACCCCCTATCAAACTCGACTATCACTTTGTATAACTCGATAAATGTTTATTTGACCCACAAAATTCACGCATTGAAGTCCAAATTCATAATATACAGAGTTGACGACTCCTCTGACGAGCCGTGGTGACCACCACGCTAAAAATTCCATGAACACTGTCTCTGAAATACTTCTTTCGGGTATCTGATATTATGAAGAAACAAGAGCAAAGTATTCTGCAATGAATTTGCAATCGTTCTTTAACCTTTTCAAAAAATCAGCCAAATACTTTGCTATTGTTCCTTCATACTATCAGATACCTGGAAGAAGAATTTCAGAGACAGTGTTCATGGAACTTTTGGCGTGATATTCTCCACGGCTCGTCAGAGGAGTCGTCAACTCTGTATATTATGAATTTGGATCTCAATGCGTGAATTTTGTGGGTGAAATAAACATTCATCGAGTTATACAAAGTGATAGTCGAGTTTGATAAGGGGTTTAGCCTCGAAATTTTTTATCCGTTATCCGGTCGATTTTGGCTATTCCGTTATCCGCACCGTTATCCGGGTTGCGAAAATTTTTTTATCCGCACACCCCTGGTACCGACCCTTTCCAGTTATTTCTAAGCTAGGGCAAGGATTTCGGTCTGGGACGGCATTGAACCCTGATAATCGAGCTCGGGAGCCTAAGCGCTTAACCTCTAGGCCATTCCGCCCCGTAAGAAAGGTACTTACTGGAATTAATTTGCTAATTTCGTAGTAATTCGTGAAATTTCGAAAGACTTTCAATACTGGTTGACAATGTAGGCTGGTGATTGTTCTGTAGCAGATGGGAAACTCTTCCACGTCTTTTGAAATCCACCTTTCCTCAATCTAGTGTGATCCTATCGCCTTAAGCTGGTAATGCCGACTGAGTGTTTGCAAAATAAAATCAGTTTTTAATCTTCTGTTAAAATCGTTTTTCCTTCACATTCCAACTAGGCGGACTTCTAACAAATTTAAAACCCAAGGAATCAATAACTAGCAAGCGACAGCGCTCATATTACAAGCACAAGTGACAGTATTTGCGAGTCATCGCTGCCTACGGGTGTTTCAGGAAATTAGTAAAACATAAACTATTCCAATGTAGAGTAAATGCAATGTCATATAAAACCCAGTTTTATTATGTTGTCCTCAAAATGTTGTGTTAGGGAATTGGCGATTGGGAAGGTTGCGTGAATCAATTGTCGACTATGCTTACGAAGCCATCTGCGAATCCGAAAACTCTTTGTCAGCCGAACTGCTTCTTTGGAAACGTCGCTGCACCGATGGTAAGGGTTTAGTAAAGTCATTTTGAGCTTGTTCCTTCTTACTGAGATTGTTTTAGGTTTCGCTGTCATCAATGACCTTGTACGGATTCTCTGAATATTGGTATTCGCTTGATGAAGTGCTATCGCTTGGTGGTGCGTACAACTATACGATGATTGCAGAGAAATCGAAGCACTTCTGCTCCCAACGTTGGTCTGCTATACAGGCAAGCACAAGTTTAATTTCTGCATGAGGTGACCTATTGTAGTGATATCAAAATCATTTCTTAGGCTGCATTCCGACGAAAGCTGTATCCGAAATCGAATGAAGATCGCCTGAAAAGCCAGTGCTTCAAGTCGGCGTGGATAACGTCCGTTTTACACGATGGCTTCGCAGTGGACAGGGTACACAACAAATTTCAGGTAAGTCGAGTATAACGGTTTGGATGAGAATTAAGTTTCCAATGCCCTCTTTTTGTCAACTGCTTTCGACTCTTTGCATTTTGAGTCATTAGGTACCTCAAATAATAGGTTCCAATGAACGGAATTATCTTGATTTATATAGCTGTTCGCCGAGTTGTACTGCCTCCAGTGTCTAGTAAACAGATTTTTCCTAATGCACAACCATACTAAGATAGGATCCGTCATTTATATTTGTTGGGGTTCCTGAATACTAAACTGAAAAATGTGGTACGTCTTACAAAGGAGTTATCGAAGATATTTTACCAACCATGTGATTTTTTTGGTTTTGTGCTACTTTGTGTTGTGTATTCTGTCGTTTTACTAACTAGGGTAAGTTGGTACTCCACCTATAAGCGCAGTATTTAAATCATCTAAACATATGTAATGAGCATTATCAGTTTATTGGCTAAGACGAACATCGTTCACGTGACTTTAAACATTGCGATATTTGTATTGGCAGAGTGCGTTCAACATCGCTGGACAAGAAGTGCAGTGGGCACTAGGTGCGATGATCTATCACATGAGATATTTCCCGTTGAGAAACAGCCCAGATAACCTTATCATGAGCAAGTGAGTCTAATTTCTTGTTCACAATTTTCTTTCCATTCATGGTATATAAATGAATGTGAATTTTACTCTCGAATTTCTGGCACTGTGCTGCTATTTTGAATGTTCAGGCATCCACCTAGCTCCGCGTTGCCGTCGTCATTCACCCTTTGGATGCTCCTGTTCTTCATGCTTGCGTTGGTTGTAATATTTGCCTCCGTTATTCTAAAGGAAGACATATCGTCGGGATTGAGACGGAATCGCTCCGTATGGGGCTACATGATGTTGAATCAGAGCGACACCTCCAGCCTGTCTTCCTTTCGTTCTGTTGGTTATGCGTAGACTGCTCAACAGGTTGTTGTGTTCCATTAGAAGACCACTATTTTTACCTTTTCGGAGACGTAGTGGTCGGCCGTTTACCGTGTAAACCTCCACTCCTAACTGTATAGAACGGGTTGAGTAATTCTTCGCAATTTGTGCAGTTCAAACTTCTCTTAACAGGCCTCTTTGAGACGAATTTCGTTGTACCACAGTTTTATTTGTTCATTGCCGCTGCAGAGGTTCGTGCCAAATATGATCTACTCATTTCATACACTCTCGTTGTTTGTTCTATCCTTCCTTTTGTTGTCGTGTGCTCAGGCTCCGCCCGAACTGGGGTGGCGTTCTTCATTTGTACCTTCAAGGTGAGTGGATGTTGATGTGCCTTAATACGTACTGGGAGCAAATCGCTGCTAAATTGGTGCCTGTTCAAGCTCAACAGTGGCGTCGATTACAGTATTGTGAAACGGATCATTACCTTATTTATACATGTGACACAATTTCGTTTATTTATTTAACTATTCGGTATGCAGAGACTAAGAATATTTGGTGATTGTGTATGTAGGTGGTTAACATAGTTTTACTTTTGCCTTTCTACGTTTTGCTTTCAGTTGTAGAACATTTACAACTTGTACGGGTATAACTGTGATAGGTTATTCCATCATGTTTAGAGTGGATAAATGGTTTCAGTTTCCTGCAGCTCCTATCGTCTGATACGTGTCAAAATCAATAGCTTATTTTATACATTTGAATAAGAAATGTAAGTTGGATATGATTATAATTTGCTTAGGTTCGAAGGGCGTACCTCAAAGAGTCGATATGGCTACGTTCCTCAATTCGTGGCAGGAGTTCAAGGCTGTGCTGGAGGGCACAAATAAAAAACTCCTGAAAAAGCCGAACTTCCCGTTGGCTATCAACCAGCTCAACTCATTGAGCCTGCAGATGCAAGATGAAGAGCTTTCGCGGCACGCCGCCGTCTGTCACAGTGAGCAAGCAAGCCTTTATGCGAAGATGGGTAACCACAACGAAGAGCGGAAGCAGTACCTTGTTGCCGCCCATCTGCTCAACAACAACCTAAGACAGGGAGCAAGCAGCAGAAGCCGCGTCCGTAGCTACCTCCCAAATGAAATCACCGTCTTCTACTCGAAGGCTGTGAAATTATGTCTGGAGATCAAGGCTTTTCGCCTAGCCGGAATGACATCTTTAGAGGCTGCTAATGCCATGATTGATTGTAATCAGTATGAAATGGCCACCGAACATGCTCAACGGGCAGCTCGTCTCCTTGAAGGTGATTTTATCACCCATACCAAAGCGCTCTATTGCTTGGCGACCATCTATTTCCACCTTTCTCAATGGGAGCTCTTCTTGGCAGTTGTTGATGATTTGTGGATGGCCATAATGAAGAATAGGCCTAAGAGCCTCATGGGTCGGAAAATGCTGAAAGACCTAGAAGTCGTGACCGTTTTGATTCTGTGGAAAACCCGACTTTCTCCCAGTGGTCGACACAAGCTTCTTATGGATTTGTATATGAATAATCATAACACTAACATTAGTAAGCCTAGTGGCAGACTTTCTGCCAATGAGAGCTCGTCTCTGTCTCCTCAGGAGTTCTCTGTTGTTGAGCGATTCTTAAATTTCCTTTCACTTGGCAAAGTGCAAGAAGCTAGTGATGCCATCTTCGGTAGTACCGATTTGTCTACCGTATCCTCTCATTCTATACGAAAGCTCACGTTTCTGTCACCCCTTGCTATAGAAGTTATCCATCTTCTCACAAGTGAAATGATATCGAATTAGACGATTGTGCCGTAATGACTGCTGTTATGCTTGTAGCTATTTGATCTCATTTTCGAAGCAGCTGTTCGTTCTATGTCTCCATTTCTGTGATGTGTTCAGAATTAAATTATTGTTTTGTCACTTATTAGGATAAAAGTTTGAAGAAGCCAAACGCTATGCCTTCCAGTAAAGCTCTGTGATATATCTCAAACGAGTACCTTTTGTTACTGAAGGGTTCATCCTTACTTGATTAGAATGTTCGGTTTATTTGCTTGTCCAACTCTAAATGTGAGTGGACAGTCGGAGCAATGTCTTCGAGCGGTTCAGTGAGTGCCAAAGCGTTCATTGATTGGTTGATTTGAACGTTGATTTTGATTCAATTTGAGTTTTATGCGTAGTTCATTCGTCTGTGCGTTGGGTGCGGGATTATCAGTGGTCCCATTGCGACATTGGCCTTTCCTATATACTGGGCACATGTAAACGTTCCAACCCCACAATTGGATCAGTTTTCGTCGAAATTCCGTCCAGTGAGGTTGCAGAAGGGAGAGGTAATGACGTGATCACGAATCTGCCGTCCGTTTTTTTACGTGGGTGGTCCCGGACCACCCAAATCGCTACTTGGGTGATCCAATCAGGATCATCGATTTCGCTGAACTTTCGCTATGAGGGTTATTTGGGGTCCTGAACGCGATGGTGAAGTCCATTTTTCACCTGGTCGTCTCGGACCACCCATATCGACCACTTGGGTGGTCCAGTCAGGATCACCGATTTCGCTGAAACTTTGTCTATGGAGGTTCTCTGGTGTCCTGATCATGATGGTGAAATCCGTTTTCGAAA
Organism: Nippostrongylus brasiliensis; assembly: GCA_030553155.1. Lineage (NCBI taxonomy): Eukaryota > Metazoa > Nematoda > Chromadorea > Rhabditida > Heligmosomidae > Nippostrongylus > Nippostrongylus brasiliensis. Next base: position 23,686,339 of record CP130732.1, read on the forward strand.
TGGCGGCCGAATACGGTAGTCATAGGTGGGTACCTACCGACCTTACCTGGTGTTCCGACGGTTCTAAAATATGTTGGGACTAGGCCCTTCCTGCCACGCGGTGAGAATAAAGTCGATAATTCGGCCAGAACCGTTGGTCCAAAAGAAGACACGTCACCAGCCAACTATTTATTCGCGGTGAACCTCAAACTTGGGTAATTAAACCATTAGTAATACATTATAGAACACGTAAACGACAAGAATACGAGAAACATTATGAACATAACCTGAACTTCAATGGAGGTAAACTGTGAACAATAAGTGAGATTTGGCATTACCGGTAAGATGAGAGATGACCAAATAAATCACGATTGCTAACTTGAAGAAAGAGAAAGACAAAAGGCAATGACAAATCGCTCCCCGCTGTATGTAACATTTGGGATGACAAATAGCTACTAAACCGCCAAACATATTACGGACCTAAGTGGGCTAACTGACATAACAAATGATATGGAGGAACGATCAAATTGGATATTGGTGAAAGAGCAAAACAACTACTGAGAATGACGAGTGAGCTAAACTGTGCGAAATAGAAAAGGAACTCAATAAAATAGTGAAGGAACCAATAGCTACCGAGAATGAGTTAAACAAATGGCGAAGAACTAGGCGAAATAGAACAGGAATTCAATAACGATATTACCAAATAAAGGAGGATGACAAAATAAACAAAATAATAAACAACATCTACAACATGGACAATTCTAACAGGAAAAAAGGGGTTAACCGACCGCGACGTCCTGAGTCTGGTGTCGTCATGGGGAATCTCCTCGAATGGTCGTAGGCCCAAACGTTCGCGGCTAACTGCGGTCGTGGTGGGACCGACACCCGCGATAAGTATGGGCGTTGGAGCGCGTTTTCCTGATGATTAATAAAGAAAGGAGTCGGCTTGCCGACACTCCCGCCCACCTGAAAAGGTTCTAGTGCTGCCTACGTCGTTGTTCTAGTTCAGCTACGCGGTCTCGAAGTTGCTCTTCGTAGATCCGTGCTTGTTCCCTGTGTACCGGAACATAGCAGAGGGCTGCGTGGTGTTCCCCGTTCTGTCTCCGATTCCCGGAGTGCCGTTCGTGATTTGCTTGTGCTTCCGCTGGAGCGTCTTTTTGCTTTGGCCTTGTCTACTGTGAAACGGTTGCAGGTGCTTTTTGTGTTTTATTGATTTCCTGCTAGATTTATAAACAATTTGAAATAACAATGTGGCTTTCAACATTGCAAATCACGAGGATAGTTTATCGTTACGTGGACCATATTACACATCCTAGTTGTGCTACTTAATGAACTCTGTTTCGTATAGTTCTGCTCTAGCTGTCGAAGAACTTTGCCCTTCGTGTCGTGGTGGGGTTCCTCGACTTTACCCATTTTCCATGAGTAACGAGGTTGAAGGGCGTCGTCGTCCAAAGTGCTCTTACCTGAGCTCTACATCGGAGGAGACCGTGCTGGTCGTAGAGGTTAAGGTTCCGGAGAGCTTGCGCTGTCGATGTTGTAACGCGTGCTAGCTGATGTTGCTTCAGTAGCGTCCTGTTTGCTCTCGGAATCTTCAGTCCGGTAGGGAACCGGGGTATGGTGGGAATCGTGTCGTCGAATAGTTGAGTTAGTCGTATTCTGGACGGTCTGCGTTTGTTGAGACTTACGACCGTGTTGTGAATGATTCGCCTTGTGTATGCTGCGATTCTGCGTGTGCTAGCCAAATCCGATGTCTTCATATCATTAAAGATATCCAAGTGTGCCGTTGTAGGCTGTGGTGACGGCTCGGAGTTTGGTGTCAGGAGTGCGACTTGTTTAGGGTCCGCGTCGCATCCCCCATCGTCGCCTAGTGCTTCCTCATCCACTTCCTTGATGCCGAACTCCGACTGTTCCCTGAACGTGTCGTGGTATTCGGCTAGAAGGTCCTCGTCCTTTAGAGACGACGTCCAGCCGCTTAATAGTCGTCGTGCCGCGATCTTCTCATTGTCTGGGAGTTCTACTGGTGGATCCTTTCCTGGCAAACCGACGTAGTATCCGTCCTGTCGTTTCTGGACGGTTTTGTTGAAGTTGTTCAGTACTTCCTCATCGATGTAACTCTGGATCTTCTTATCGGAAGCACGGACCTCCTCTTGACCTTCTTGGTTCAGCCTTGGGAACTGCTCCCATGCTGCCTGGTCTTTGTCGGGTGGATTTGGATCCGCTATCGAAATTGCGTACATTTTTACGTGCTGCACTACTGTACTTCCGTTCTCGTTCTCCTGGTCAGTGCTCCCTGTATTCGGCTTTTGGCGTCCTACCAGAAGCTGTCCTGTGACCAGATGACCGAGGCGGGTTGGCAGCAGGTATAGGCCCGATGGGAGTTGTACCTGCGTGCTGTCCGTAGTCATAAGCTGCCATAGTTGGTCACTTCCCAGTATAATTTGGCTTGACTTGTGGGATTATCAGTGGTCCCATTGCGACGTTGGCCTTGCGCATATACTGTGCACCTGTTAGACGTTCCAACCCCACAATTGGATCGGTTTTCGTCAAAATTTCATCCAGAGAGGGTTGCAGAAGGGAGAGTTACTGACGGATCTGATATGTGTTTTGACGATTCTGCAGAGCTGGGCAGGCTCCAGTGCATAAGTGCTACTCAGTCTTACCGCGGCATTCCATAAGCTGTCGGAATCCGGAAAACAAGTGTCAGCTACCCGAAGAATCTTCGTGGACTGAGTTTTAATCGAATCGATGATGTCCTTCCTGCCACATTTGTTTATCTGTCATCAGTTCTATCTGCCGAAATCAAATGTAGGACGAACCGCCCAGTCATAGTGGCGAAATATGTGCTGGCTTAGTAAAGTGTGGTATGCCAATGCTGTTGAACTCGTGAGTAGTTGTCAGCAACGGATCTCATATTGATGACTAGAGTCACAAGTAACTTTCTAGAGAAATTGCTGAGATGTATTGAGCAGTAGACTGACTATTATAACACTATGGCTACGGCGATGTCGCTGGAGGGGTGGAGTCGATTTTTGATGTGCCTCTCGTCCAAACACTCTTCTACTGCGGAATAGATAATTCTAGGAAGTAGGAGAACCGAAGGAAATGCTCAGAGGTGACACTGAATGCATACCTTAATGGCAGCTTCGGAATATCACCACACTCTGATACAGATGCACACCGTTGAAACCCATGTTCCTCTAGTGCTACGTGGGTTGGGATGTAGCTAAAGAAAAAATTCTCGAGTCCATATTTTCCCGTTACCTGTTTAGGTTGGTGTTGGAGTACGGAGAATTTGAAAGTACACATTCGAGGAAGATTCGACCTCCTTGGAGATTCCATGAGGTACAATAAGTACACAACTTCTACCGACTGCACCTCTACCTACAGCACCCTACTTTATAGAACACGTGTCGACAGATCCTGTCCGGGGATACGCCTCTAGAACCACCATTGAACCCTCAGAACGCCACAACTGCCGGAACGAACGTAAGCCGAGCGAAGAAGTTGCAAGACTCGGTATATTGCTCCAATATTTGAACTAGCCGAAATTCAAACCGAAAGTTATCGAAAATCGGGTGTGGGCCTACCTGCATGCATGAAGTAATGAGGAAGCCGTTGAAACTGAACCGATCATCCCGATCAGCAAAATTGGTGCTCTCTGATCAAAATTTAGTATGCGTATGTCACATTCGTGATTAGCACCCCGTAGCGCTCCGGTGAGAGCCCTTGTAACGAAATTCTTTTGGTCCATGAAGTCGGGCACGGGTATTCAGCTGATGCCGGAGAGAGCGTAAAAAGGGAAGATAGCCATGGGATGAATACCATATGGTACCCTGGCGTCCTCTCTCTTGAGGACCTGAATACCACATTTTTGATTGATTTCGTTTGGAACGTTTCTTATACAGTTGCGCGATGTGACGCAGCGAATAAGTCCAAATAATGATTGGAACTGATGCATGCTTTCATTCCTATGTGGCGTAGTACCGAATTGAGATCATAAACTATGGAAATTTGAAGTAGCGGATACTGCTGAGAAACAGGTGTGTATGACGGGGATTCGTTTGAACCCATTGGACGGGGAAAAGCTTTTGTCGTTATTACAGTGGATATGCTAATTCAGCCGTAGTTTTTCATTTTCTCTGAGTGCTTGTCTCACCCTTTTTTGAGCTAGAACCTGACATTGCAAGTGTTCCAATTGAGGAACCATCTTCTGAAGCCACAAGTCTCGAAGCCTTTTTCGGCCGTTGGTGCGGATCTGCGATATGATCTTTCCAAATTCAGCGCTATTTGTTCCGAGACGTTATGAGGTGCTTTCAGATGGTTATCTATCTCGTGCTGGATGGCCATCAGCCAGGCCTTATGGCGCAGCAGGAAGAAGAGAAAGCGGCGAGGAACACTTTATACCTGCAGATTGTGACAGAAATTTTGCAGGCAATAGGGAACCGTTCCAAAGAACTTAAAGTGGAAGTGGTGAGTACCCGCTCATTATGTACTTCTTTGTGACATTTATTGTACAGGAGTAGATTCCGTCTCGGTGGAGGGAAGGGCATGCAATGAGATTTTTCGCTTGTGCTGGGGTTGTTTCTCAATTAGGAGGGGGTAATGTTCAAATCCGAAAAAGAGGATGGGCGGGTCGGTCAGACTCCATTGGGGTGCAGCACCCCGTTTTTTTTATCCATTGACGACCGACCAGAGAATTTCGATGGTTGTGGGGTGAGCCTGTTTAGGCAAACCATTATCAGGGGCTGGATTGACAAATACCTCGATAAATTCTTCTGCCGTTGTGAGAAAGGTTGCATAGATTCGTAATGTGGAAAATTGTCTCTTCATATTCTCGGAAACATCCTTTCATATTGCAGTACTGGGGAAATACCTGCGTGTCGCCTGCTTCTGTGGTGTGCGATACAGTTACATCTGCTGTTGAAAAAGCAATCGAGTACGTTTCATTATTGTTCATGTTCGTAACTTTCCAAAGTTCGTGATTTTTCTTTCTGGATATTTGTGGTGAACAGTTCGTGTACTTCTCCCGTTCGTGTAGTGCGTTTCCAACAAGTCATTTTGCATGCAGAAAAGTAGTTAGTTAGTGATAGCTGAGTAGCACCATGCCTCGTCATAGCTAAAATGGGTTTCGTGTTCGACATTTTCTTCCGCTTTTTGAAGTTTTTGGAAGTTTTATTCTAAGGCTGTAACGTTAGGAACGTTCTCTTCTCCTCAGAGGCAGACTACTTCCACCGTTGATCGTAGTGATGTACTACTGAGTACTAATACTGAGAAGTTGGAACGCAAGTGAATGTTTGTTTTTTTGTGCCTGGGTTTTTCTAACTCTGGTCGTGCACTAGCAAGTGGAAAGTTCGTTGCTGAATTCACAGGTTGATACCTTAGTTACAGGTCGTCCAAAGGTGGTCTTCATCTTGGCAGACTGTTTGACTCCCTTCGAGCTAAAATGAAAAGTGATGATGCCGTCGTCCTCCTCTCTGATGCTGCGATATTTAAGGTTTCCAAACCTAATTATGTGTGCTATTTCTGTGCGGGCATTGTTATCTATTCAGGCCGATATTACATCTTATCCTCAAGGCATGATGTTTGCCGTCATAGTTGACGTCATAACACCGAACTCCACTCAGTTATCCGAGCTAGAAGAAGTCACAAAAACCTCGAACAAGGAACAGGTAGTCTGTTTCAATGATAAATTCGTTCGATAGCTTGCTCATAATCTTGTGCTACTCATATTTGTAAAGATAATTACTGCAGATTTATTTTTGCACTGCTAGCGCCTAACTCTCGCTCATTTTGTGTGAATTTTGAAGAGAGAGTGCTCGTCGGTGCTAGCGTACCGGTCCTGTGATACTTATTGAGGTTTTCCAACAACAATCGATGTTACTGATTCACCAAAATTTTGGCGTTAATTGTTGACAGAGAGCTAGGTGATATCATAATTATCAATTTACAACATTCGCTAATTCGTGATTGAATCTTTGTAGTTTGAAATGTTGCTCAAACACCCGGTTGCGTACCTCACTCAATGGCAATTGAAGAAGAGATTGTGTGGCTCGTGATCAGTGATGATCAATTCTAACATGTAATTAGATTCGATGGTCCTGGTCGCACCTGCAAAAAGTTATCATATTGGCGTACTGGATTAGAAACATTTGGTGATGCCGTGAAGATGAGATTGTGTGGCTCGTGATCAGTGATGATCAATTCTAACATGTAATTAGATTCGATGGTCCTGGTCGCACCTGCAAAAAGTTATCATATTGGCGTACTGGATTAGAAACATTTGGTGCCCTAATCAGTTTTCATGAGACAAACGAAAACATGAAAATGTATGTAAGTACTGGAAACGTTTGACCGCTTAAAGCCAGAGAAATTCATTGTGGTGAATGAATTCAGCCATATCTACAATCATATGTATTTTTTGATGTTCTACGATTTCTTTACCGAATTTTTTTTTAGCTTTTGGAGTCCAACTCAAAACAGTGGGTGCTACGATATTCGGACTACAACGACGTGAGCACTCTCGTGGCTGAATTAGTGAAGTCCCTGTTGACACCCGATTTTAGTACCCTGTACGTTGGAAGTTTGAAGGCGTCAATATCGGTGAGTACGGGCTTATCGAACCCTGCTCCATGCAATGAAGCAATGTACAACTGGATCTGTAGGCTTGCGTCTTCCGAATTTGGGAGATCTCCTCGCGCCGGCATGCTGAGGGGCGCCGAATTGAGGAGATGTCCCCAGTTCGGGGGATTCGAGCATACGACCCCTGGGGCCGTATGCTCGTCTCACCCGAGATTTCTGGGGGATGGGGGAAGGGGAGGAGCCAGCCAGTAAGAGCACATCAAACACGGCCCGGCTCCAATCATACTAGCTGGCTCCACCCCTTGCCCCATCCCCCAGCAATCTCGGGTGAGACGAGCATACGGCCCCTGATTTTAGTTGTATCCGTGGAATGGACGAGACGCTCCAGAAAGTATCGAGGTTGTCGGTTTCGTTCGCGGGACGAACATGGTTAATATTCCAGTCGACTATCCTCAGTTCATTACGCTGTCCGCTTCACAACCACCAAGTGAGCAACCTTTGAGTATTTCTGCGTGTCGCTTCGGAGACCTTTATTTGAACGTAGAACGCAGGCCCTATTTACAAAAGAAGTGCTGCGAGCGTTAAGTTTCATGAGTTTGCTCTAGAGATGGAGAATATGTGGAAAGCGTGCTAAATTCTATTATCCTGGGTTCTCTTTTCTGCTATTTCGTTCACTTTCTACGCTCTCTACAGTGCGTTTCAAAAGTATGTATCCATATATGTTCGGCAGTTTCACGCTTCACGTTCGTTTTTACGAACCAACGTTAGACGCACTAGATTCCTTGTGGTCGAAAATTTCTGGGTTGCTCTTCCCAGCAAAAAGAATTATCTACAGCAAAAACCGGCCTTTTTTGAATTTTTTGTTTGTTTCAAAATGTGTATCCACTTTGAGACTCCACGCGCTTTTACTTTCCCTCTCAAATGATATGCTTCGTTTCGGCCGAACTAGGAATATAAATAGTGCTCTTGTCCGACACTACAAAATAACCACGATTCCCATTCGTGGAACCGTGTTGTCATTGGAGGAACAAGCTCAGATCCGAGCCCTCAAGGAAACATGTTTGTCAAATCGCGCCACTGCTCGCCAACTCGACCGTTCGCATGGAGGCGTGAACCGTTATCTTCGGATATCAGCACCTTCACTCAAACGTCTGCGACTGCTTTCGAATCGGAATCACCGAAGAATTGGTCGCATGGCGTCGAATTCGACATGGAGTGTCAACGAAATTCGCTCCAGTACGGTCTAGCTCGATCGCGAACGACGATCTACCGCTCAATGCGGATGTACGACCACATCTGTAGACGGACCATGCAAAAGACAGCTCGCCGCGTGGACTTCTATAAGCGGGCGAGATTGGATTGTGCGCGAAGGAACATGGGGACACAGTGGTATGATGTAGAGACATCCCCGTCACATTAACGTCGCAAGTTTTGGCGGAGTTTCAGTGTTAGGCAGGGGTGTGCGGAAATTTTTTTCAAAAAAGCGAAAGGCGGAAGACGGAACGGAAATGGCCAAAAATGGCCGGAAACCGGAATGCGGAACACGGAAGCCGGAAATAGTGCAAAAATCACTAAATTAATGGAATTTAGCCAAAATTGGACCACAAAGAGTTTTCATTCCTGTTTCTAAAGGTACCCATAGAGTGCTCATTTTGTTGACACTAGATTGTGTCTATTATTTTGGTGAATGTGTTCAACGTTCGGTGATAGCTTCGAAGTAAACAGTGGAAACTTATCTTTATAAACTTCGTTATAGGCTGAAGACAAGTACGTAGAGAAATACAGACTTTTTTGGCGTGATAGACAAGAAGGCTTTCGAAATAGAATTAAAAGACTAAAACGAGCATGTTATGGTGGAGAAACAGCAGTTTTTTCATGATTTTGGGAAGTGAGGCTTTTCTCAAACATTTTTTCAATAAACTAGCAGAACAAAACAATCTCTCGCATCGGACGATGTGGCAGGTGCCGACAAATACTTCATTGCATATTTTCTTAGGAGAGGGGAGGTGGAGTGTACTTCGGTGCACTGGCTGCATTCTACGAGAATTCGAATGGATCACATCGACGTCAGCACAATAACTTCAGTCTCTTTTTTGTTAGCTTGCACACAGGATGTCTTCGATTTCTTCTTCCGTTTCCGTGTTCCGTCCAAAAAAGAGGCGGAACACGAAACGGAACGGAAGGGCCAAAAACGGCCGGAAACCGGAATTCGGAACACGGAAACGGAAGTTCCGCACACCCCTGGTGTTAGGTGATCTTCAGTGATGAAAAGAAGTTCAAATTAGATGGTCCTGAATTCTTTCGGCACTCCTGGAGAGACCTGCGAATATCTCCCACGGTATCTTCTCGGCGAAACTTTGGAGGCGGCTCGTTAATGGTATAGGGCGACTTCTGCAGTAACGGAAAGCTGAAACTCAGCGTTCCATCTTGTCGAATGGACAGTCTGGAGTACCATCGTGTGCTGGAGTCCAGCCTCCTTCCGTTCTTGGGAGGTAGAAGAAGGCAGACACATTCTGCAGCAGGATAACGCTACGGTGCATGTGCCTAGATCGACTACTGATTGGCTCTAGCGCAACCGCACCCGAACAATTGACTGGTCAGCTTGTTCTCCTGACTGTAACCCTATGAAGAACATGTGGCGGATTGTTGTTCGGCAGGTCTACGCGGACAACAAGCAGTTCAGTAGCGTTGAAGAGCTGAAGAGGGCAATGATGACCGCTTGGGACAACATCAGCGACGACGTGATACGAGACTTTGTTGGTAGCATGCGTAATAGAGAGCTCTATGTTATAAGAGAAAATGGTGGTCCTATGGACTATTAAAAATTGAATAAAAATTGTGTTTCCTGCAAGTGGATACATATTTTGAAACAAACAAAAAAATTCAAAAATGGTCTGTTTTCGCTGGAGATGCTTCTTTCTACTGGGAAGAGCAATCCAGATATTTTCGACAACGATAAATCTAATGCATTTAACGCACTGTGTATGCTCCTTGAATGGATGCAAGACACAGTAACAAACTAGCATGCAATGAACAGCAGTAGTTGTTCAGCATAGCCTAGGTTGGTGTAGTTGGTGGGTCAGCGATTTTTCATAAATATAAATATACGGAAAATCAAGCTTTTTTGGAATCGATGAAGCTTGGACCTGAGAACTCGGCGGTAGTAGAGAAGAGATAGCCAATAGTTTCTACTTCTCGACAGAAAAGCAGAAACAGCTAGAAAATACAGTACATGTTAAGCACTACAAAGACGGTACAAGTTAAATACCGTATGAACTCGTCGACTAGTGTAGAATTGAAGACAAATCATTATTGTTAATAAATGAGACTCATTTAGAAAGATGTTCGGATAAGGGCGATCAGCTGCAGTTAGTTCGCACAGAAGAACAAGACAGTGCAGATCTGCTAGGAACCATTGGTCCCGCCTTATTAGAAACGGTACGCTGATTAACTTCTGCGTTGCTTTGTTCATTGTTTGCTCCACTATTGAAGAAGAGTGCGCAATTACGTCATGCTCATTTATTTATATATTTATTAACTTAAATGCCGCTCATCGAAACAGTCGGCTCATGATTTAGGGAATTCAAATCATCGACCGCAAACGGGCTAATACTTCTCTATCGAGACATACAGTGGCGGCAATATATTTACAGAAACATGGCTTTGGCGAAAGTGAACCAATCGGAATCAATCATAGCTTGAATGAAAGCTAAGAAAACACACTTCCTGGTATGTGTTTGGTGAGGATTCTCTGTACTCGACCCAGGCCTCGGATTTTAGACCTGATTGACAGTGCACGGGTTATATGCTTGCTCTACTTTGGTCGCAAACAGGTGATATTGTTGCTATGAGTTACTCCTGAGACAGTGAACATATCCACTCGCCGCAGCTTTTGGTTAAGCGTGGAACAACATCAATATCGATCAATAATTGTAACCACTGTTTGAGAAGCTAAATCTCTTCTAACAGTGATGCAGTTATAAGAAAAGAATTCGGAGGGATGTAAAATGTATTAGCCATGAAGATTGCGCCATGCACCTGTCCGAATCATCGCATTCTAGACCTGATTGAAAGTTCACGGATAACATGCTTGTTCTACTTTGGTCGCAAACAGGTGATATCGCTGATATGCATTTCTCGTGATGCAGTAAACATGAAAACATCAAGACACAACAAGTTTAACATGCACTTCAAGATGCACTTGCACAATAAGACTATGTTTTTTTATTCGGATCAAAATGAACACTCAGTGATTGATAGTGATGCTAATCCGCTTCTAATCGAAACCTGAGTTGTTTTGTCAATGCCCCAAGTGTAACGCTGGATATGACCTGTTGGCGACTAAAGTAGAACAAGCATGTAATCCATCAACTTTCAATCAGGTCTAGGTCACAATTCGGACGAGATGCATGGCGCATTCTTTATGGATCATACATTTTACATTCCTCTTAATTCTTTTCTTATGATTGCATCACTGTTGGAAGAGTTTTAGCTTCTCAAACAGTGGTTACAATTATTGATCGATATTGATATTATTCCAAGCTTAAACAAAAGCTGCGGCAAATTGATATGATTACTGCTCTGGAGATAACTCATAGCAGCGATTTCACCTGTTTACGACCAACGTAGAGCAAGCATCTAACCCATGCACTATCAATCAGGTCCAAAATCCGGCGCCTCGGTCGAGTACACGGAGCAATCCTCACCAGACACATACCAGAAAATTTTCTTTTTTCTAAGCTTTCATTCAAGCTATGATTCGTTTAGATTGGTTCACCTTCGCTAAAGTTATGGCATTTCAAACAGGAGGTACATTTTTAAATATTTTGACACCACTGTATATGTGCGTGAACAGTCAAAAAAGAAATCGCAGTGAGATACAAATCGCAAGTTAGCCAAAGAAAAAGGACCCGTAAAAACACTGTCAAAAAGTCGTAGCATCAAATATTCATTGTTCACAATAGCTCGTTCACAATTTAATATTTACATTTCAAGGAGTCTGTGGCCATAGTGTTGATCAACGAATCGAAGTACGGATGCATAACTGCTGAGAAAGTCGGAGACGACTTTTGTCTAATTTTCAGCAAGGTCAGTTGTAATGTGTAGCCCACCGAGTAAAATTTTCTCAAATTCTCAATCCAGTTCCCTGAGAAAATGCCGGAATTCGTGCCTGATTTCTCCACGCTCATATCAGGCCCTGAAGAGCAGGGTGATGCACTGCACTTTACCGCGGTGCAAGGTGTGGCACCGAGTTATGGACCAGTTGGTGAGTGCGCTTAAGAGATCTTGGTGCGAGATCTAGTAACCATGTTAGACATTTCAGTGCAATCATGGGTAAGAGAGCATGGATTCAACATGGATTTCCAGAAGATGATGAGACTGCTGCGGAAGCTTCCCGACCGACCTCATATTTTTTATCAGGTCAGAACCATGCTGTTAGTAGGTACGAGAAGCTATGGGGAAAGGTTCAATTGTACTCGAAATTTGCAAACGCAAAGGTGTTTTTTGGTATCTTGCATCTTGAGCATTGACAGCGTTAAGTGATCGTCATTGTGCAGAATTTTTTGCTTCTATTAAGTTTTTCTTTTTACATGAGAACGTCTTTTATGGTCGGATTTATCCAGGAAGTGAACCGCTTTCGGAAGTACGCCTTGGCCATTGGAATGGATCACGTACTACACGAGGCTGCTCGCATTATCCGTGAGGAGATCGGCCCGTTGAACGCAATGGCCCAGAAACACGGAGCCTACGTAGCGACGGCGTTTGTAATGTAAGGTCATTCTCGCTACATCGGCTTCGACGATGTACTCAATTCGTTGTTTTCAGGGAGAATCCGAGGGATACGCCAGAGATTGCGCAGTTGTGAGCTATGAATATGCGTGCTACCATTTTGTGGCAGTCTTTGAACGGGTCCCTTTTCATTGGCTATCTCGTGATTTGTATCTCACAGTGTCTTCCTTTTGTTGACTGTTTATGTATATATTTCGATAGAGGATTTTTAGTCCGTTTGTGGTTGGCGATTTGGAGCTTTAGTAACTATGTGGCGCGAAATATCAACACGCGGAGCCTTTTCTTTTTCTAGTTTATGATTCTGGGGCAGAGATAGCGATACGATACTACACGCATCACCATTAAATTGCAGCATTGGTTACCTCTACTGTTGTCTGCAGCATAGTGGGGTAACGAGGTAAAGGTTTAAAGGTGAAAGTGTTGGATCAGCCCCCTGAGGAAGCGTCATCGCATTCGTGTCCCATTCAAATCGTAAAGGCAAGGTGAATCGCTATTTGGACTATACAATGTCGGGGGGGGAGGGGAAACGCTGGGCAGGAATTAATATTTGCCAATTCAGGGAGCGCGCAGGGTAACAGTACCTGCAAACCTTTTGGCGAGTCCACCGAATACAGGTGCACTGAGATGGCCACTGTATGCGATTTTTGCTGCAGCGAGCTCTACGTGAAGGCGATGGTAATCCGACAGGCGAGCTACATAATTAGCGGCCGTGTAAATGGTCTAAGGAGCTGACTGTACATGAGTCTTATGTGTTAGCGTATTGAAATTTTGAACTCTTTCCAATGAGCTTAATCAGAGCTATATAAGAAGAACCTTTGATGATTTCGATTTCCGAGATCGTGTGCTCTGAAACATCGAAGAATCTTTTTTTGTAAAATTCTGTTGAGAGGAGCTTGACGGAATACTGGAATATAATGCAGGACTCAATCTTGACATTTAATTCAACGAGAAGGAGAGGCCAGTCAATGGAGATGAGGTATGAGATACGTGAATCCAATGAAGATGGTTTCAGAGTGAAACCGTGGGAAGATTCAGGTCTTGGGCGGCTACACTGATTGTAATACTAGGGAATCCAAACAGCGTCGCGGCCACTGTGTAGGGACTACGTTAAAACAGCAGTAGTTAGCATAGAACCCCAAATTTGACAAAAGCGTCTGCGTTTGGTTGACATAAACTATTCTGCGAAGTTCTAAACAGCAGAAGTTCGGTTTCTTATTCCCAAGAAGGGTTCTCAACGACTGTTTTCACGGACTTCTGAGTGAATACATTGGAAAGAGCTAAAAATTTTAATATTATCACACATAAGCTTCATTTGTAGGCAACCTCTTAGACCATTCGCATGGCCGCTGACTATGCAGGCGATGGTGGTTGGAACATTTCTTGGTAGCCATCGGGCGCCACAAATTTACCAGGAGGGATGGTAGGCTTGCCTAGTCAGGGCGAGAACCGATCGCTCGGCTATGATGATGTCGGCGCCTCCTAACGTACCATGCTCTCCAGGTAGAGAGGACGATGCAAAATCACAGTGGAGACTAGTGACAGTTGATCAATCAGGGTTAGTTCATTCTTGGCAGGAAAGCAGCACAGTAATGAGGGTAGAGGCACAGAGAACACCTCACAGTAGGTAGCGAGACTGACTGAAACTCGATAATACCGAACGGCTGGTTGATCAACTTAGGAGGAGAACTCGTCACGCAGATGACACGTAAGGGAGAGATTTTCACAATTCGTGGTCAGTGTTGGGATACCACCTCATGCGCCCTGGAAGTGGTAATAAGTGAGAATCGCCTACAACTGCTAGTATCGGTGCCAGCTGTTCTTGCCTCTGCTGCTAGTTTTCAAGCTCATGGGGTCTCTGTGGAGGCGGTTTTCCCACTGAGGTCGCCAGCCGTCGCGCTCTCTTCATAGGTCTATTTAAAGAACTCAATTAAAGTTCCGCAACGTCTTTCTGGGGCTTCGCAACGTTTCTAGGTTTTGTGAGTTTTAGCTCATAACTGCGTTAGCACACCCGCTTCTTCACTCACACTCGCCAGGTTCTTCATTCACTCCCGTCAGGTTCGTCTTTACGTCATGGAACCGAAAAGGCAATCAAGCGACGTTGCGCCCGTATGGCTCATGCCGATGCTTGATAAGTGGAACGAATACTTTGTGCTGGTTGATAAAGTGCATGATCTCTGTTGAAAGTCAATAGTCGCACAAACTGAGTCTATACAGAATTGCAGGTCTAGAGGCCATGCTGGATTCTAGCACCTGCTCGTCGCCCTCACAACAACATTCAGCCCTGTATGAGCCGCCGATGAATGTCAAAAAACATTCTATAATATTGCGAAACTATTCTGCTATTTGCCGCTTTTTGTTTAGCGGTTTATAGACGAGAATCAGTTGATTGACTTAGATATTTGGAGATGCTAGGTTATTCGCAAAACACTGACATCGGACGGAAATTGAACCCGCGTCTTTCTGTTTCCGGCAAACTGCACTAACCACTGTGCTACCTTTGTACTACGTTGCGAATCTCCTAGCATCTCTTTCTTAAGCCCGGTCGGGTTGTTGCTATCAGCACTCACCCGCAATCACGGGAATGAGCCGGTAAGCCGATATCGGTAGTTGCCAGTTAAGGTAGCACAGTGGTTAGTGCAGTCTGCCGGAAACAGAAAGACGCGGGTTCAATTCCAGTCCGATATCAGTGTTTTGCGAATAACCTAGCATCTCCAAATATCTAAGTCAATCATTCTATAATAGTTGACGATAAAACTTGCAGGATATTGTGGGTAGGCACTGGCAAGATGACGCGTCGACATTTGCATTCAGTAGAGAAACTGTTAAGAAGGCTGCTGAAGTTTCAGCTGAAGAAGCCTTGATGTCTGAATTTGAGGCAGAAAGAATATTGTTGCATAGACATCGTTAAGTGGTAAAAAATACCTGCCGCTGACCTAGAATAATCAAAATCTATATTAGGGACCAGAAGCTAAGGGACAAGCTGCTTTGGCACATGCAAGCAGGACGGTTGTCGTTAACGAGGGATTTCGTACACTCCTATACTGGACCGGAATATACCAAGAAAAGAAAAGAATTAGAGTATGATCGATCGTTGCGCATCAAACATGCAGGATGAACTGCCAAGAATCAGACCTGCAACACGGGGCTGCTCTATTTTTCTAGGAAATGTAGGATTTGTCGAGGTCACTGTCATTTTTTGGGTGATTTGTCTACGAGATGGACTGATTCTTTAGCTTCATCCAATCTAGGTTCGAACATTTAATTTTCTTCTTTCATTTATTACATTTTTTACGCTTCGATGGCACTAATTAGCGAAAACTATATATACCGAACGAACACGACAAAACTATAACGTGCACGTGAAGTGACCGAGCATCGCGGTTGTTCACGGTCTCCCACAGTAGCAGGACATTACCACTGCGGGAAAATTGAGCTGATTGTGGTGATGCATCGACACCGACCGACTTCTCTATTCGCCGCTCTCTTTCGCTCCACTTTCTCTCACTCCGCAACCATCTGTGGGGCGGTTTCACAAAGAGCCCGCTGCTGCGTACAGCCAATCTCCACCTCGTTTCCTCGGCAGTGCTTTAGTTCGATGTGAGACATATGGCCTTTGTACCCCTTATTTTGTCTGATATTGGTACTTGGACTTTTTTTTCTCTCGATAGCGTCCACTACGATTTCGATCTCATCGTGACATCCTTCAGACTGTGCCTGCCTTACGGTTTTTGATTGATATGATGAATTCTATCGTTTAAATTGCAACGGTGTTCAATTCTCCGTCTGGAACGAGATTACTTTGTCCCTAAACCTTTTTCTGTTCTCATTAACAGATGGACTAGCGTCTTTGTGGGGTTTGATGTTCTGCAGATCCTGCTTCTTGGCAATCGCATTGTGTACGACTGCTTCCCGACTCTTCACGGTTGCTATTGACGAGTTCTTAACTCCTCACTCATCTTATTGTGTATGCGAACCAACAAAATCCCAACGCCATGTTCGGATTTCTGCTACACTTTTCACTCGTGAATCCGACAGCTTTATTGGTTTGGTAAGCCTGAACGGATGTGCAATGCTTTTTGGGCAATTTCGACGACACGACCTTCACGATTTCTCCGGAACCCTGAGTGTGAGGTTTAATGAAGTTTGAGTGGTGAAGTGTCACTAAAATCTAATACATTCCATAACGTTCTCCGGTGAGATTTTGTAGAATCCTCCTTACCTGAAATGCCGCTGTGCTGCAGACACCAATAGGGGTAAGTAACGTTGTATAATAATTTCAACGAGTATCGTAATATAGTATCCTAACACTGTATCTACCGCTGTCTCATACAGCACGAGAGTACGATGAGTGTTCGGAAAGTCGTGAACAATCCGTTGTTAGAATTTAAATTCCATTGATGTGATAAAAACGACTGAACCATTGTGGTCACCGAATTCTACATACATATATCGCAGAACTGCCATATGGCGCAGTCACCTCTATCATTGAATTCTTGCTAATGATGTACAAACCATTCCTGACATCCATCAAAGACTTCTACGTGCATTTGAAGTCGTATGCGTATGTCCTAGTGGGTTGACTTGTATGTGAAACTTTTCGAAGATTGGAACGTAAGTGTCAGATATGAACCTCACAGAGGAAAGCAGCGCATCAAGGTCGACGGGCAGGGCTTCTATGATGAGGGAATCCTCAAGTTTGTAGAATGCTGAACGAAATGTGAAAAAAATGTGCATGAATGCTAAGTTGAAAATTGACACAAAGGTCTGCAGATTAGCATGGTGTACGTGTCTTGTACACATAGAATAAATATTACCATTTTTATAAAAATTTTGCGCATGAATTTCAGTGTCTCCCTCGTATTCATCAGTGATCAACTGCCCGAGTCTGCTTTTCTCGCCTTGGCATGGTATGAAGCGTTTGAGAAAGGATAAGTGATGGTGTGTAAAAAAGAAGATGATGAGGAAACCATCAAAGTTTGCCAGTGGCGCCATCTCTCCCAGGTCCCGATCTCGAACTTTAAAGAATCACTCTTCGTCTAACGTAGCAATGATCTCATTCTTGTTCTTTTTTTGCTCTATTACCAAGTTTGAAGCGGTGAAAAAACGGCGTATGGTGTGGTAGCAGAATGGAGAAAGAACTTTTTGTTCCGTCATTTAAAACACAATGAATCAGCTGTTATGGCTGGAGTCGACAAGCCAAAGAAAAATCGAATTTTTTCTCAAAGTCACAATGCCCTCGCCAGTGCTGTTTGGATGCCAGGAAGATCAGAAAAGAAAATTCGGAAAAAAAGGGAAATTCTATATACAGTAGTTCGCGAAAAGATATGTCACCTTGCATTTTTGGGTACAAATCGGTGAAACCAAAAGGAACTTCATTCCAATTGACAGAATAGATCCAATTATGGATAGAGTCCTAATAGAAGCCGGCTAACGAGGTGCCAGTAGATTCGTGTTCATTCAGGGTGCAGTTGGTCGAAGATGATTAACGTGGTTTATATAATGACTTGAGTAGGCCATCTCTATTCAGGTATGGGTTTCATCTTGCCGGATAAGTCTGGCATCGGTTTCTCCGGCACCAGAGGGATTAAATCATTTATTACAGCAGTGGAGAACCTATCGTTGGACCGTGCGGGTAAATGTTGTGACTCTTACCTGTGCACCATTCGCGCTCTTCAACTAGTCAATAATTACAGAAATGCTTCGTGAGTTCTACCCATTATCGCTCTTACATCTCGTTCCTCTATCTGTACCAGAAGGACTGATGATTTCTGATTCAACTGTACACGGGTAATGTCGCTGCTGGCGCGCGGAAGCACGACGGACGATGATGAATTCGCTCCGCATTTCGGGCTGTTCATAGTGCAAAACGGCGTTCGTCAGACGGGACGGAAACCCCCGTCGTAACCTTGGACGAGCTCGCACCACCTTATCGTCGAGCGATACGATTATGCCCTTTTCACACGACCATCTGTGGCGCATGGAAGTGGAACAGCTTTTCCTGACAACTGGGTGTGGTACTCTCCTCACACCTCTGTATTTATTTATCCTATAGATCTGGAAATTCTCTCAGCTAGCCTTCTTAGCTCCAACCTCTTGGAGATCTTGATACCATTTTGTTCTCGGATCACATGAGCGTTCCCTGAGTTTCTGATTTGAATGATTTTTTGACCACAGCCTTTGCAATAACGAGTTTTTCGCTTTGTTTTTGTATTCACTAACCTTGCTCATCGCGCGTTTTCCATATGCTACTTGAATCTAATAGATAAGACCTCGAAAAGAAAACGTCGGCCTGTGAGACACGGCCGTTGGCACCACAGAAATAGTTTTTTCGAAGGTATTTTCTGCCCTTGATGTTTTGAATTTTCAAAATTGCATTACTCCGCTCATATATGCGGATTCATTTGAAGAAGATCCGCACATTTCTCGACACAACTTGGTTAACGTCGTCGAACAGGTTTCAGTGCCCTTCGACATCGTTTATGGGAACACTTTGAGGTTAGAGCTGTCATATTAATGGGAACTCACGAAACGCTCATGTAAGCTACACACACAAGCGTACAATGTACGCGTGTGTGGATTTTTGAACAAAAATCTGGTCGATTCTTTTGATGAACGAAATTCGTCGAACACTCCGACTCTGTTATTTATACTCAAATAAAGCGCGAGTAGAGATCAACACTAAGAAAGACTTAAAATCTACCGAAAACCTACAGTTACCGGGTGCAAATGCAATTCCGGTAGAATCTTTGAGTCTCAGAGAGAAATGAGAAATCGCTTCAGTTGTGACTCATTGCGACCCACTTTGGTACACATTTTCATCTAGCTTGCTCTCAAGTTTATAGTTTTGAAATCAAACTCCGCCACTTCCCTTTTTGAAGAGATAGAAATCGGTGCAGTAGATCGCTAGAAACTGGAAACTGCAATAGATCGCTAGAATCAATGGTAATTGAAATTCCATGCATGAGAAACATTATGCAAACATTCGTGCACTCCGAGAAAGTGCATACATAGCTCCGCCTCGGTGTTATGGAAGTGGGTTGTCCCGAATGTGTTTTGGTGATAAGCACATCGCCAAGAGCGGCTACAAATCGACTAAGTGAGAAATGTGTGTGAACAAGACATATTATATTTTATACGAGAATTGAAGAGAGAACGCTGTTTTCCTCTAGACCATTGTATGTACAGTACTACATAATAGGAGGTTGATAAAAACATATTTTGATTAGGTAGGATTAATAAGTCGTCCATGGATCTAAACGGATGAAACTCGTATTCTTGACTTATTAGCGGATAATGAGTAAGAATATTCGAAGAAAGCTAAAGTGGGATCTGCAATGACGTTTTGCTTAAATCTAAGCGACGTAGTGGGTAAGTGGTTCTTAAATAAAATACAGACGTGGAGGAAAAATATTACAAAATGGTATACGTAATTTATTGCCCGTTTTCTCTATACCTTTGGATAGCACACAAGAAGTCAATACGGAGGCTCCTCAGTAAAGGGAGTTGACTTTTTCGATGTAATCATGTTGATTAGTGTACACTTCTTGTAGTATTCGCAACAGCTGAATATTATTATTGCAGAAGGTGACAACAAAAATTGCCTTTCGCCTTTTGCAGTCCTCCCACTTTGTAGAGATCTAACCAAAACGAAAAATGGTGAATTGGAGAGCTTTATGTGATCCTCTCCTTTTCTTCTTCGCTCGCTCAGTGATTTTGATGATTCTTCGCTCAGTGACTCTTTCCGCTGGTTATTCAGCAACGCTAATACTATTCTCACTTGAACACACTTATCACATCTCGGCGGGTGGAGGGCGGACTCGCCATCAATCGCGAGAAAGCAGACATTCTAGGCGGCGACGAGAGAAACGCCGGACTAATAGTTGGTCTTCAGCGTTACTGTACCTTTATTCTACTTCGCTGGCGTAATCGTTGAAGAGAACATTTCATAATGTTGACATCACATCATGAGATGCGTCGCCTAGAACTATATTCCATAGCTCTTGAACTGCTGAACTGTTCGCTGAAGCGCTCGCTTTTGTTTCTTTTTTATTTCAAGTTGTGGTGGCAGCCACTCGATGAATCAGTGTAACGATTTTTAGTGTACTTGGAGGCAGACTGTCTTGCTTGCTTGGTCTTTTCTCAGTTTTTTGTACATCATTCAACTCCCTCCCTTCGGTTTCTGAGGCAGGCCAGCTGTCGCCATGTTCCATTTTCATTTTGTTCCCAACATGCACCTCAACATGTTGCTTCAGAGCTTCAGAAAGCAGGAAGCTCAGCGTCCTGTTGAAGCTTGATAGCTTGTCATCTGCCATGTTAATCAAATTTATGTACAGTACCGATCAAAATGGTATGTCACCTTACATTTTTGAACACAACTAGTCGAAACCGAGAGGAATCCTAGTCCAATTGGTAGTTTCGGTAACCTTACTCAAAAATACATTGATCTATGCACTTGATGGAATATCTAAAATTTTTTCAAAAATTTTGAATGCGTTGTTTTTATACGCATTTTCACATGACTATATCTCAAGAACCGCTGCACATGAAACCAATCCAAGGTGATATTTCGATAGAGCATGATTGATTTGTTGTGAAAAGCAACGAATGAGTAATTCAGATTGCCAATAAACTATCGATTTTTTTGATCGAAAATTTTTATGGTCAAAAATGGCAAAATTTTAAGACATCACTTTAAATAAAAATCTCTATAACAGTAATGAGTCAATGAAATTGCACCAAACTCATAAGTTTTATAGAGCAAGATTTCCTCTTTTCAGCGCACATTTGGATTTTACATATCATCCACAAGTCTTCGAGAAAATGGCTTACAAAGTTGTACTTACATTAACTGTCATATTTAGAAAATCTGTATAGGAATCGACTTCTATTTTTTCCACCGCGTAGGAGACTTTCTTACCTTTGAACAGTGAGTTACGGAGGGAATGAGTCCAACTCCTTTGTAGAAAAATTTCAGCTAATTTGCACACCTTGAAAATGCCACCCCTTACCCTACCCCACCGGTACAGCGCATTGTGGGGGAAGCATTCAATATTGAGCATTCATATTTTTCTCCACTTTTCTCGTCCACAGCCAAACGAATACAATCATGATATAATGGCCAACGTTCAATTTTGTGATTTGCAATGTTTCGCCTAGGCATTAACAGTTTTCCCCACCACCGTACACTGTACTGGTGAGGTAGCGCGTTGCACCGCCAGTTCCGTAATTTCGTTCCAATGGACACTATTATCTCAAAAACCAACAAGTGAGGTCTACGAATTTATAAATTCTGCAGATGTAGTCGACAAATTCAAAGAGTTATTTACACCCGAAGTAGGCAACTCGTAACATTTCGGACAAGAAATCGTTCCATATCGGCACATTCATAAACGAAAATCACGATCATGAGAAGACAGGAAGTGGTGAGCTTTTGTGAAACGATTAGCAACATGTTTGTCATTCGTGATGTAGGCGAATATCATGCAGAGCAGGCTTGACAGAATAGAAAAAATGCATTAAAAAGCCGTTTTCGCGTTTTTCATGAAATTTCAAAATGGTCAGAAATTGCTGGGCTTTTGTAGATAAGCTCATAGCAGCATTAGTAAGATTGCTAGCAAGAAAAATGGTCCGTAGCAACTCAATGGCGCAAAAGTGAAGCCTTCCTTGAAACAGCCAACGATGGCTGTATTAATTAATGGGCCGCGCAGAGGCTCGCTGACGGAGTCCGCCAGAGGTCACCGGTCGCCGGCCGCGACCTGCGAAAGTAGCCCTGTGGCAAATACATATCTCACCTCAAACGGGTTATTTCAGTCAGGTGACTTTGTTTGGAATGCTACCCTGAACCCATGTACATAAGCCCAGCAATATCTGACCATTTTGAAATTTCATAAAAAATGCGGAAACGGCTTTTTTGATCCATCTTTTCTATTCTGTCAAGCCTGCTCTACACGACATTCACCTACATCACGAATGATAAACATGTTGGTAATCGTCCCACAAGAGCTCACCACTTGCTGTCTTCTCATGATCGTGATTTTTGTTTACGATTGTGTCGATATCGAACGATATCCTTTCCGAAATGTAACGAGTTGCCTACTTCGGGTGTAAATAACTCTTTAAATTTGTCGACTACATCTGCAGAATTTATAAATTCATAGACCTCACTTGTTGGTTTTTGAGATAATAATGTCCATTGGAACGAAA